>VMRK01000492.1:0-271203 GCA_016801395.1 Leptodermis oblonga
CTGGCCCGCGAGAAGGCCTCGAGGTGATCGAGCGCGACCTGCCGCCGCGAGTACCTCTACCTGGCCGACGAGATCCTGATGTGCGGCACGCGGCGGAAGTCCACGCCGATCCGCTCGGTCGACGGCAAGCAGATCGGCAGCGGCAAGGCCGGCCCGATCACGCGCCGCTTGCAGGAGCTGTTCTTCGGCCTGTTCAGCGGCAAGACGACCGACCGCTGGGGTTGGCTCGAGCCGTTGTGATAAAACATCGCGCGCGCAGGGGGATGCCCTGCGCGCGATGTTCCGCAGTCCACAGGGGAGACAACATGAAGGTCCAACTGGTCGCCGTCTGGGCGATAGCCGCCGCGTGCGCCGTCAGCGGTTGCGCCAGCGTACACAAGGCCGGCCAGGATGCCGATGCACGGGCGAAGCGATTCGCGCCGGTGCCGGACAAGGCCGTGTCTACATCTACCGCGATGAAATCCTTGGCGCAGCGATCAAACTCCCGGTCACGATCGACGGCGTCGCCGTAGGCGCGACTGGTCCCAAGAGCTTCTGGAAGTTGCGGTCCCTGCTGGTGACCACGTCATTACGTACGTCAAGGGCGAAACGGAGTCCCCTCTCAACCTGGCTACCACGTCGGGCCAAGTCTATTACGTCTGGCAGGAAGTGAAGATGGGCCTATGTTGCCCCATCCAAACTGCAAAGTGTGGACGAGGCGAGGGAAAGGGCGTTCGCGAGAGCAAGCTACTCGTGACGAAGCACCGGCGCTTCGTGTACCGTCGACGCCATGGTTACCCAGAATATGGCCGCCGCTGCCACCGACGAACGCCAATCCTTCCGCAGTACCCGTCCTCACGCGGCGAAGGCAGAAGGCGAGGCCGCACCCTCATCGACAGCCAGTCACCGGCGCCAGCGTGGACGGCGCCAGCGCCCGCTCCAGTGAGACCGAGTCGGCCTGGCCGCCCTGGACAGCCGCATCGGCAAGCCCATGTTCGAGGCAGCACAGGATGTGGCCTCGGCCCACCAGTGCGAGCGGATGCTTCGCGTGCGCAGCGTGGACGGGGACATGCCCACTTCTTCTTCAGCCGTTGCGACAGTGGCGGTGCACCGATCGAGATCCTTTGCAACGCCACCAGCTGCCACGAAGGTCCCCCTCAGGGCTGAATCAGTTACAGAAGCCGTTCGGGAACGACGACGAGCGATAGGCGTACAGCCAGCTCGTCTTCCCACCGTCGTTGGCGATGTTCCAGTTTTTGCCGATCGAGCCGATCGCCGTGTTCAACACCTGCGAACGCTGCAGCACCGGCGTGGTGAAGTATTTGTCCGCATCCGCATCCACGCGGAACGACAGCTCGGCCAGTGCGGCGTGCGGCGCCGTCCACGTACCAAAGTGTCAGCGTGAATTCGGCCACCGACTGCCCAGGTCGGCGGTGGGGCCGTCATATTCCTGCTGCGTCACGGTAACGCCAGCCACCTTCGACAGCGTGGACGACGACAACGACGACAGCGCGGACGCGCCGGGGAACTGCTTGATCAGGTCGGCCACCGTGCCCGGCGTGGTCGTCGCGGTCCTGCTTGGTCGAGTGCGCGCCAGCCACGAGCTGCCCGGGGTGACGTCGTTTCCAGCTTGGTCTCTTATTTTTGCCCGCGCCCGGACACGTCGGTGGCGTAGGACAGTTCCTCGTCCGGGTGACGGAACTTGAACTGGATGTCCAGATCGTCACCGGCACGCGTGCGGACCGAGTAGCCGCCTTCATCAGCGAGCAACTGTGGGCCGTGTCGTAATAGGCCAGCGTATCGCGATTGCCGGCGCTGAAGCCGCCACTGACCGTCTTGTCGAAGCCCAGGCGCCTGAGCCGCGTGGACAGGTTCTGCAACAGCGTGCCGGCTGCGCTGGACGGGTTGCTGGCGAAGCGCGACGCATCGAGCAGCACCTTGTATTCCTTGCTGTCGACATAGGCGGGGCTGTTGGCGTGGCTGCGAACGAGCCCAGAGGAAGCTGGCCGAAAGCAGCGAGAGAACGGTACGTTTCATCATGCGCGTGACCCTTATCGGTGGTGGGAAGCGGCGGAGGAAACGCATGCCCGGCAAGCTCAGCCGGTACACGAGGATGCGGTTGTCGTTGTCGATGGCCGAATCGCAGCGCTGGCCATCCATGACGCAGTGCTTCGCTATAAAGTCGTTGTCGTTGCGACCAGCAGGAACCAGTCGTCGGGATGCGCGGGATCGAGTGTGGGCACCAGGTCCATCGCTTCCCATTTCTCCGAAAGCTGCGACTTGCCCGCCTCGTCCGCTTGCACGCCAAGACCGAAAAGGGCCAGGTCGGCGGGTCAGAAGTTCACGAAGGCCGCGTGGTGGCCGACGGATGTCCGCGCGCAAGCGCGCCGCGTGATCGATGACCGGCGTGGCGGCGGTTTCGTACGGCGTACCCGCAAGGTTGGTGGCGCCATCCGTATCGACCAGCAGCACGCTCTTGAAGACGTAGGCCGCTTGCCCTCGGCGCCGTAGCCACTGCCGTCGCGAGCCAGCATCAGGAAACGATGGTCGTCGAGCGCGCGGATCTCGCTTTGCGCGCGGTGCGGTTCGGGATACTGCCGTCACCCCGATCGGTGTACGACGGCAAGCGGACGAACATAGTGCGCCATGGGCGTCGACGGCACCGGGGTACGGCGAGTGTCGTAGACGACCACGCGCGCTAGCGTGCGGCCGGATGCGTCGCCGGGCGCGCTGTCCTGCACCAGGGCACTTTGCAGCACCACGAACAGGCGCGTGCCGTCGGGCGACAGCGCCATGCCTTCCACCCCTGGTTGTTGCGCCTTCCCGTCGCGGGGGACGCAACGAGGTGAACTCGGGGCCGCCGGCGGTATCCCGCGGACGCACCGCGACCGGTGGCACCACGATGCCGGGAGCCGGCCATGCGGATCGAAGCGATACACGTTGGCCGCGTATCGTCGTCGCCGACGTAGAAACCGCCATCGGGCGTGAACTGTAACGACTCGGCATCGAGCGACACCTTGCCGGCGCCCGTGCCTTTCGCCGGCGACGGCAATACGATGCCGCGCCTCGCTACGCGTCCCCTGCCCCGGCTCGGCGCCCGTGAACGGTCGTCCGTCGAAGTCGCGCAGTTCCTTTCCGCCGTCGGGCAGCAACGTCAGCTGCGGTTTCGCGCCCAGGCGCAGCGTGAGCCTGAAGCGGTGCAGGCGCCCGCGATAATCGAAGAACAGCTCGTGTTCGGGATCGTTGCGCCCGCGATCCGGCAGCGTCCACAACACGCCGGTGTACGTATCGCCAGCACGTTTCCAGCTGCCCGGCTGGATCGCCAGCGACGAGAACGAGCCCAGCGTGTCGCCGAGGAAATCCACCGTGCCCGCCGGGAGCGAGCCAGCGGCCACCAGGCCGTGGTCGACGTATGTGGTGTCACCCACCGCCACACGGCGTGGCAGCGGCGTCGAGGCGAGGTCGGGCACGCGAATCTCCAGGGTCTGCGCCGGCACGCTGCCTAACACGACACTGGCGATCAGGCCCGCGAGGATCCGACGCATCAGAACCGCACGTCCAGCGTGGCGAACAGCTGGCGCGGCGCCGATGCGTGGAAGACATAGGCGGTGCCGTTCGGATCGCTCGGTGCGAAGGCGCTCGAATCAGGTTGCTGGCGTACCGCTTGTCCGTGAGGTTGGTCACGTTGAGCGTCAGGCGCACGTCCCTGGCCACGGAGAACGCGCCGAAGTCGTAACCCGCCGACAGGTCCCAGGTAGTGAAGCCACCGAAACCCTGGTCGTTGGTGTACGTGTAGAACCGCTCACCGGTGTACTTGCGCAGCGAGGCGAACCAGGGGCCCTGGTTCCAGTCGAGTTGCGTGGCCAGCAGCCGCCCGGCGTGTCCGTCTGCGTCTTGCGCGGGTGTGCTGCACCACGCCGGCCTGCGTATAGTCGCCAGCATAAGTGGACCGGTTGTACGACGCGGAGTTATACCAGCGCAGGTGTTCGGTCGGCTGCCACACGAAGGTAGCTTCCACGCCTCGGCTGTTCACGCCGCCCACGTTGTAGAAGCGGTTGCCGCAGCTGGGGCCGACCGGCTGGCGCGAATCGCACGGATTGTATTGCAGCAGACGGTTGTCGAAGCGCACGTCGTAGGCGGCCAGCGATGCGGCAAAGCCGTCGCGCTCCAGGCGGTAGCCTGCCTCAAGGCTGCGCGACTTCTCTGGCTTCAGGCCACCCTGGCTGTTCCAGATCGACTGGCTGACCGCCTGCGGACCGAGCTTGAAGCCGCCCTGGAACATGGCGATGTTCTTGGCGAAGCTGGCGAACACTTCCTGGCCTTCGGCCAGTTTGTAGCGCGCGCCGAACTGCGGCAGCAAGGCTTTGCTCGCACTCAGCTTGCCGGTGGCGAACTGGTTGTTGGACGTCGGGCTGATCGGTGTCCTGGCCACGCCCGGCAACGCGTGCGCGTCGGAGGTGACATGCGGGCTTCACGCCCACGTCGACGGTCAGCGCGTCGTCGAGGAAGTGCACGGTGTCCTGCAGGAAGGCCTGTCGGGTGTTCCACACGGACGCTGGTCGAACACGCCCAGGTTGGGCTGGGTGTCGATCCTGCCGCTGAGATTCGCGCGGGCCGGTGACATAGCTGCTGTAGCGCGACGCGCTGGAGATGTTGTGCTCGTACCAGACGCCGCCTTCGAGATGATGGTTGGCGAAGTCCCACGCGGCCGAGGGATCGCACCCGAACGGTTGATCGTGTAAAGCGTGTTGCGGAAGATGATCGGCAACTGCTGCGGCGTGCCCGGATACGAATAGGTGCCGCTATTCCAGTTGTGACCCTCGCCGGCGTCCTCGTGGTGGTAGACCTGGGCGTGGAGCGTCACGGTGTCGCTGGGAAAGAAGTCGCCGGCGAGGTAGTACAGGTCGTCGTCACGCAGGATCTGTCCCGCGGTGAACGCGCCGTCCGCATCCGTGTCGGCGCCGGTGCGATCGCAGCGGCGCGCGTTGAGCGTGCCGGCGTTGCAGTACGCCTTCCCGATCGCCCGCTGCCAGTTGGGCGCGTAGCCACCCCAGTCGTAGCCCAGCCCACGTGCCAGCTCGCTCTTGGACAGGTAGAAATAATCGGCCTGCGACGTGCGAGAGGTGTCGGCGAAGGCCGTGAAACGCGCCCAGTCGAAATCCCATACCGCCTTGCCGTTGAACTGCTTGGTGGTGGAACCGTTGTAGACGCTCTGGTGGTTCCACAGGTCCGACGTGGTGCGTGCGCCCGACAGGTACATCGAGAAGCCGTCATGCTCGCCGGTGTCGAACCGTGCGAACGTACGACGGTTGGCGTCGCTGCCGACGGTCTGGGCCACGCGCCCTCCCATCGTCTTCGCCGGATCGTTGGAGCTGTAGGCGATCGTGCCACCCAGGTTGCTGGTGGAAGGCGTACCGAGGTTGCCGATGCCTTCGGAAAGCTCGGCACCGGCGAAGTTCTCGGAGATCAGCGCGCGATTGATCGACAGGCCGTTGTAGTTGTTGTACGCGCTGTCACCCAGGGCATCCCGTCCAGGGTGTAACCCAGACGCGTGCCGCTGAAGCCACGCAGGCTCAGCGTCATGGACTGCTCGTTGGTACCCAGCGCATCGGCGGACTGCGCGTTCACGCCCGGCAGGGTGTTCAGCACTTTCTGCAGGCTGGTGCCCGGCGGAAGCGCCTTCTGGTCCGCGGTCCGCAGGCGCTGCACCTGGCGCGTCTCGCCGCTGCCGATGACGGACACGGTGTCCAGGTCCTGGGCCTTATCGCGTCCGGCGGTGTCGCCGGTGGCCGCGGGCGGCGCGTGGTGTCGTTATCCGAGGCGTATGCGGCGGAGGCGAGGGCCATGCCCAGGGCTACGGCCAAAGCGGAATACTTGAACAAGGGGCGTCCTTACATGCTCGGGCGCCGCGGCATGTACCTCCCCTGAGGACCGCCCATCTCGCGCCGTTAAGCCCCGGATGGTGCGACAGTAAAATGAAAGCTTGGTGACAGCGATTGTTGCTAGGTCAGCGGAAGTCGATGGTCGAGATCGCGCCGGCCATGTCGGGGCGCGGCGCAGCGACACGTCCCAGTCGTACAGTTCGCACAGGCGACGCACGATCGTGCCAGGCCCAGGCCGGCGCCGCCGCCCGTGGCGCTTTCGCCGCGGATGCCGCGCTGGAACAGCTTTTCGGCGTCCTCGGGCTTGATGCCGGGGCCGGTATCGATCACATCGACGCGCCCGTCCAGCACGCGCACGGTGACCTTGCCTTCCATCGTGTACTTGATCGCGTTGCCGATCAGGTTGGTCAGCGCCACCGACAGCACGGAGGCCGGCGCATTGACCGTGACGCTGCCGTCCGCGATCAGCTCGATCTCGATGGGCTTCATGCCCATCTGGGGGCGCTGGCTCTCGATGACATCCGCCGACACCTTGGCCACGTCGGTGGTCTCGCCGCGCGTGGGGCCGCGACGTTCCGCGCGCGACAGCAGCAGCAAGGCCTCGATCAGTTCGGTGGCCTGGCGCGACGCGCGCTCGATACGCTTGAGCCGCTCGCGCAGCTTGTCGGTCAGGTCCGGCGAGCCTTGCAGCAGTTCGGTGGTGCTGGCAATGACCGCCAGCGGGGTGCGCAGCTCGTGGCTGACATCGGAGTTGAATTCGCGATCGCGCTCCACCACGGAAGTCAGCCGCATGGCGTATTCGTCCAGCGCGACAGCCAGTTCGCCCACTTCGTCGTCGGCAAAATGCGGCGCCAGTGCCTCGGCCTTGCCCACCCGGCGGAAGTCGCGCAGGCGCCGGGCAAGGTCGGTTACCGGGCGCAGCACGCGCGACGACAGCCACACGCCCAGCACCAGCGAGAACAGGCCGAACAGGAACACCGCGGCGACCACACTGGTGACCAGCTGGCGCTTGCCCAGCTCGTCGCGGGAGACGTCGAACTGGATGAAGCTGATGATGCCGTCTTCGCGACGTACAGCCACCTTGTAATGACGGGGCTTGCCGTCCTTGCCATCCTCGTAGACGTCATGCACGCCGGTCTGCAGGGACTGCCAGTTCAGCGGCGCCTTGTAGAGCGTGCGGTCGCTGAAGGTCGCACCCTTGATGATGTCGAACGGCGGGCGCTCGGCCGGATTGGCACGCACCTTCGCGTTGATCGAGTCCACCTCGTCCTGCAGCGCCGAGTTGATCAGCTGCTCTTCGACACGGGTGCGGATGTTGACGGCCGCGTACGCGAAAAGCGCACTGAGGCCGAAGCCGAACAGCGCGAAGGTGACGATCAGGCGGAAACGAAGCTTACGTCTGGACCGCATCCGGATCGACCATGCGATAGCCAATACCGTGACGCGTGTGGATCAACGGTTTTTCGAAGGGTTTGTCGATCGCCGCACGCAGGCCGTGGATATGCACGCGCAGGGAATCGGAATCGGGAAGTTCCTCGCCCCAGACGCGCTGTTCCAGGTCCTGCCGGGTGACCACCGACGGGCTGGCTTCCATCAGGGCCTGCAGCAGCTTGAGACCGATCGGGTTGAGCTGGATCGATTTGCCTTCGCGGCTGACCGTGAGGGTGTCGAGGTTGTACGTCAGGCCGCCGACCTTGAGGACACGGCTCTGCGGACCCTTGCCCCGGCGCGCCAGCACTTCCAGCCGTGCCGCCAGCTCCTGCAGGGCGAACGGCTTGGTCATGTAGTCGTCCGCGCCGGACTCGAAGCCGGTGAGCTTGTGCTCCAGCGAGTCGCGGGCGGTGAGCATCAGCACGGGGGTCTGCTTGTGCGCCTCGTGGCGCAATTTCTTGGCGACGTCCAGGCCGTCCATGCCCGGGAGGGTGAGATCGAGCACGATGACGTCGAAGTCGTGGACCACGGCCAGGTGCAGGCCTGTGACGCCGTCGCCGGCGAAATCGACGACATGGCCGCGATCTTCGAGGTAATCCCCGATGTTCGTCGCGATGTCGGTGTTGTCTTCAATGACCAGGACGCGCATGCGGCACTCCGTTGGGCGGTCGCTCTGTGAATCTTGCAAGTATTGCGACAGCAAGCTTAACGGGGAACCCGTGAAGCGGACAGCACTAAAAGAGAGGCCCGGGCGGAAGAACCGCCCGGGCCGAAAGAACTACTGCCCCGATACCGTCATTCCGCCCCGCGGAATCACAGTGGAGCCTTTATAGGTCAGCGGCGTTTAAATCGCTGTTAATCCCTTGGGCGCCTTGACTTTGCGTGCCTTCGGCACGACCGGCCGGGCGGCCAGGCGCGCCTCGCAATGCGCGATGATGGCGCCGGCCACGTCGACGCCGGTACTGCCCTCGATACCCTCCAGCCCCGGCGATGCGTTGACCTCCAGCAGGAGCGGACCGCGCGAGGAACGCAGCAGGTCGACGCCCGCCACCTCCAGGCCCAGTGCCGACGCGGCCTCGATCGCCACGCGGCGCTCGTCGTCGGACAGCTCCACCTGGGCCGCGCTGCCGCCGCGGTGCAGGTTGGCCCGGAACTCGCCCGGCGCGGACGAGCGCTGCATGGACGCGACCACCTCGTTGCCGACCACGAAGCAGCGCAGGTCGCTGCCGTTGGCCTCGCGGATGAATTCCTGGACGAGGAAGTTGGCGTACAGCCCGCGGAACGCCTCGATCACGCTCTGCGAGGCCGATTTCTTCTCCGCCAGCACCACGCCGGCACCCTGGGTGCCCTCGTTGAGCTTGATGATGTGCGGCGGGTCGCCGAGCATGGCCAGCAGGTCGGAGGTGTCGTCGGGGTTGTCGCCGAAGGCGGTCAGCGGCATGTCGATGCCGCGCGACGCCAGCAGTTGCAGGCAGCGCAGCTTGTCCCGGGCACGCAGCACCGCGTCCGAGGGGTTGGGCGTGTAGACGCCCATCTGCTCCAGCTGGCGCAGCACCGCGGTGCCGTAGAACGTGCTGGAGGCGCCGATCCGGGGAATGACGCAGTCCACCGGACCGAGCGACTTGCCCTTGAAATGGATGGCGAACGATCCCGGCGAGATGCTCATGTAGCAACGCAGGGGGTCGATCACGCGGACCGTATGGCGACGCTTGCGCGCCGCCTCCACAAGCCGCTGCGTGGAATACAGCCGCGCGTTGCGCGACAGGATGGTGAGCTTCATGAAGGGTCCCGGACGACGCGGCGCGGCGTCTGCGAATAGGAAAGCGCGGGATCGACCAGAAAACGCCCGAAGAGCGCCGTCCGGCCGAGCAAAAGGGGAAAAAGCATGTGGCGGCGGTCGGTCAGGTTCACCTCGGCCATGAAGCGGCGGCCGGCAAGCTCGATCTCGGTATCGATGAACCAGCGCGTGGTGCGATGACCGCCCGAATCGGTGACGTTGCGCCGGCCGGTCGCCCTGACTTCGCAGGGTTCGGACAGGCCGCCCTTGCGGGTGGTCCGCGCCTGGAAACGCAACCAGGTGCCGTCGGCACGCTCGTCCACCTCCAGCCACTCGACGTGCAGCGACGAGGTACGCGCACCCGTATCGAGCTTGGCCTTGAGGACGGTGACGCCGAGCGACGGAAGTGCAAGCCGTTCGCGCCAGCCAAGGGTGATGACATCAGTCATGGGTCTGGTGCGACGTGTGGGGGACGAAAGGAGCGCGGGAAACCGGCGTGGCCGTCACCAGGGACGGACCACGATGAGGAAAGCATGCCCAAGCACGGACCGGCGCGCAACCGGGGGTAGCGAAGAGGGCACCGAGCGCCGCGTCACCCGCATGAAATCGACGTGAAACCCGGGTCGTCCGGCGTCAGGCCGACGCGGCGTGACGTTTGTCGACGATCATGTAAACGGAGGCGGCGACGCCCACCAGCGAGACCAGCGCAACATAGTGCGCCGGGCCGATACCGCCGGCCGACCTGGCCAGGTAGCCCACGACCAGTGGCGTTACCGCGCCAGCGATCGCATAGGCCACGTTGTAGGACACGGAGATGCCCGAGAAACGGATCGGGGCGGGAAACGCCGCGACCAGCACGGCGGGCACGATACCCGCCACCCCGGCGAAGGCGCCGGCCAGTGCGTATAACGGATACAGGTGGGCGCCACCGGCCTGCAGGTCGAAATACAGCGCGTAGGTGCTGAGCATGAGGCCCACCGAGGCGATCAGCATGGCGCGACCGCGGCCCAGCCAGTCCACTAGCAAGCCGCCACCGACGCATCCCAGGCAAAGGGTGAACGCGCCGATGCTGCCGCCGGTGAACGCCCGCGCGGCGTCGATGTGGAACGCCGTCTGCATCAGCGTGGGTGTCATCAGGATCACCACGACGATGGCTGCCGTGAGTACCCAGGTCACGGCCATCGACAGCAGCACGCCCCGCAGGTGATCGCGCACCACCACCCACGCCGGCAATTCGTCGGACAGCTGCCGACGCTCGCGCATGCGGGCGAACACCGGCGTCTCGCTGAGCCAGCGCCGTAGGTAGACGGCGATGAAGCCGAACACCCCACCCAGGATGAAAGCGATACGCCAGCCGTAATCCATGAGTGCTTCGGGCGACAGGTGCGCGTTGAGGTAGGCGGCCAGCAGCGAGCCCAGCAGGATGCCGAAGGTGAGACCCGCGGAGAGGCTGGCCACAGCAAGACCCTTGCGACGCGAGGGCACGTGCTCCGATACGAACACCCACGCGCCGGGCACTTCACCGCCGATGGCCACGCCCTGCACCACGCGCAGCAGGGTCAGCAAGACCGGCGCGAACAGGCCGATGGTGGCATAGGTGGGCAGCACGCCGATCAGCAGCGTCGGCACTGCCATCAGGAATACGCTCAGGGTGAACATGCGCTTGCGCCCGACGCGATCGCCGAAGTGCGCCATCACGATGCCGCCCAGCGGACGCGCGAGATAGGCCACGGCGAAGAGGCTGAAGGCCTGCAGCTGGGCCAGCCAGTCGGAACACCCGGCGGAAAGAACAGGTGGCCGAGGGTCTTCGCGAAGTACACGAAGATCACGAAGTCGTAGAACTCCAGCGCGCCGCCGAGCGCGGAAAGCACCAGCGTCTTGGCATCGCGGCGATCCAGGGGGCGCGCGTCGACGGTGTCATCGGGAAGGGTTGCACTCATGAGCGGTATTCGCCGGATACGGGGGGGGTATGAGCAAAGCTGCGACGAAAGTCGCAGAAGACGGACGTCCAGACGCCTTGCGCCCAATATAGCTGCCATGTCTAGAATGCCGTCAAGCTTTCCAGGGAACGAACGATGCATCCACGCCGATGGCTACGCGCGGCGGCTCCGCTGACGGCGCTGTTCGCTACCGCCTTGCACGCCACCGACGTCACGCTCGCCGATGGCGAGGTACAGGGCACACTCAAGACACGGATCGTGGCAGGCGCGGGCGTACGTCTGAACGATCCGTCGAGACACCTGGTCGGCAAGGGCTTCCGCTCCGACGGCAAACCCAAGGGAGGCGACGGCGCCGACACCGCCGACGACGGCAACCTCAATTACGGCAAGAACGACGTCTACGCCAGCCTGTTCAAGGTCACCAGCGCACTGGACCTGAAGTACGAGCACGTCGGCCTCGCCGTCAGCGCGCGTGCCTGGTCCGACCCCACGCTCGAACACCACGACGTACCGCAAGGCAGCGGTGCCAGCGCATTCGCCGCCGACCGCCGCTGGACGATCGCGGCTTGTCCCGCGCCAATCGTTTCTCCGGTTTCATGTGGCTCAATGCCTACGTGTACGGCCACCTTGCGTTGGACGACCAGGCGGCACTCGACCTGCGGCTGGGCAAGCAGACGGTGAAATGGGGCGAAGGCCTGTTCATGCAGGGCGTGAACCAGGTCAATCCCACCGACTACACCACGCTGCACCGGCCCGGGACGGATCCGGCCACCGAAGCGCAGCTGCCGGTCGAGATGCTCTGGGGCAAGCTGACGTTCGATCCACACTGGAGCGTGGAGGCGTTCTACCAGTGGAAGTGGCGCCCTGCCGAACTGGATCCCTGCGGCACGTTCTTCTCCGGCACCGACCTGGGCGTGGACCCGGGCTGCGGCGGTATCGAGAGCAACGCCTATTACCCGATCGACGCTTACAGCCCAGGCGCCGGACGCTGGTTGAGCGACGGCTACCAGTACACCGTCGGCGGCGTGTTGCCCCGCGCGACCACGCGCGACGGTAGCGATCATGGCCAGTACGGGGCCACGCTGCGTTACACCTTCGATCGCCCGGCGACCAACCTGGCCGTGTACTACATGCGATACAACGCACGCCTGCCGATCCTCGACGCCACGACGATCGATCCCGCGCAGCAGAACAACGCCCTCGTACCCGTGCTGCTGGCGGCCGGCGCGCCCCTGGCGGACGCCCAGCTGTCCGCACGGCTTTCCTCCATCCACGTCTTATGGGATTACCCCGACGACATCCGTCTCTGGGGCGTTTCCGCCAGCACGCGCGTGGGCGCCTGGAAAATCGCGGGCGAGGTCAGCTACACGCAGGACCTGCCGGTGCAGATCAACACCGCCGACATGTTCGCCGCGCTCACGCGCAGCGGTGGCCCCATCGGGGCACGCAACACGCGTCTGCCGCCGGGCGGTGTGCTCGCCGGTTCCGACCGTCATGACCGCACGCAGTGGCTGCTGAACACCACGCGCGCCTTCACGGGGATCTGGGTGCGGACAGCGGCAGCTTCGCCGCCGAGCTGGCCTACAGCCATACCGACCTGCCCAGCCTGAGCGACGTGCGCTATGGGCGCGGCTTCCACTGGGGCTTTTCCAGCGAGGGCTACGGCGGCGCCTGCCCGGCCATCCAGAATCCCGCAGGCTGCCACGACGGCGGCTATTACACACGTTCCGCCTGGGGCTATCGACTCAAGACCGCACTGGCCTATCCCGTGGCGCATGGCTGGGTGGTCTCGCCCAGCCTGGGCGTGGGCCAGGATGTGCACGGTTATTCGGTGGACGGCCAGCTGGTGGGCGGCCGCAAGCAGGTCACCCTGGGGTGGGCGCGACCCTCGACACCACCTGGTTCGCCAACCTGACGTACACCAACTACCTCGGGCATCCCACGTACGACACGCTGGCCGACCACGACTTCGCCACGCTGTCCATCGGCGCGACGTTCTGACCGGACGCGAGGTGGACTCAGGCCGCTTCGGCGGCCGCCGGACCGGAGGCTTCGTCGACCAGCACCCGGAAACGCGTACCACCGCCCTCACGCGGAAGGATCTGCACTTCCGCGCGTAGCGCGTCCGCGCTCTGCCGTACCAGCCACAAGCCCAGGCCGAGGCCCTCCGCTTGCGGATCGGCCTGCCGGAAGGCGGCGAACAGTTCCTCGACCCTGTCGGGCGCGATACCGCACCCGGTGTCGTCGACCTCGATGGCGACCTTGCCGTCAACGGCCCGCGCCGCCATGTGCACCGCGCCCCCGTCGGGGGTGTACTTCACGGCGTTGGACAGCGCATTGCCCAGCACCGTCTCCAGCAGCAACCCATGGGCGAGCACCACGGCCGTGGTGGGCTCGATCGTCAACGCCACCCGCTTGCGCTGCGCCGCCCGGCGCCAGGTGGTATCCAGCGCATCGAACACATCGCCCACCCTGACCGGGGTGAGCTCCACCGTATCGCCTCCGGCATCCACGCGCGTGGCGGCGAGCAGGCGGTTCAGTTGCTGGTCCATGCCGAGCAGGTCGGCACTGGCCCCGTCCAGTCGGGGGAGCTGGTCGTCGGGCACCGCGCCGCGCAGCCGTGAGATCGCGTAAAGCGCGGCGCGCAGCGGCGCCTTCAGGTCGTGCCCGGCGGTCGCCACCAGGCGCGCGAGGTGATCGCCACGCCGCTCCGAGCGGCGCAGCATGCGGCCCAGTTCCAGTTGGGTCATCACCTGCCGGGCCAGCCGGCGCAGCGTGTCGATCTGGAAGTCGTCCAGCGTGCGCGGCTTGGTGTCCAGGACACAGACGGTGCCCAGTGGCAGGCCGTCCGCGGTCTTCAGCAGCGCCCCGGCATAGAACCGTAATCCCGGCTCCCCGGTCACCAGCGGGTTGAAGGCGAACCGGGTGTCCCGGGTGGTGTCGGGAATGACCAGCAGGTCGTGCTCGAGAATGGCATGGGCGCACAGCGAGGTGTCCAGCGGCGTCTCGCGCACGCCCAGCCCGATCTCCGCCTTGAACCACTGCCGATCCGCATCGATCAGGTTCACCACCGAGATCGGGGCCTGGCACACGTACGACGCAATCCGGACGATGTCCTCGAAAGGCGATTCCTTTTCCGTGTCGAGGATGCCGAACGACGACAGCGCCGCCAGGCGGCGAGCTTCCGCCGCAGCGGGCAACTTGGGGGCGGGCGCGTGGGACATGGGCTTCTCCGGGACGCACCATTCTGGCAGGTCGCCGTGTAGACGCAACGTGGGCTGTCATTCGGGGCACGTTTTCACGAATTCGTTCGCCTGGCTACCACGTGCCGTGAACACCCGCGATTCCATACTCGGCGTTCGTTCTTCCAGGAGCATCCGATGTCCGCAACCGCCGCCACCCCGACCGACCGCAAGGTCCGCTATGGCTTCGTCGCCCTCGGCGACATCACCCAGGAAGCCATGCTTCCCGGCGTGGACCACACCGGTAACTCCGTCGTCACCGCCCTGGTCAGCAGCGACACCTCGAAGGCAGCCAAGGTGGCCGAGCGCTATGGCATCGGCAGCGTCTACAGCTACGACCAGTTCGACGAACTGCGCGCCTCGGGCACGATAGACGCGCTGTACATCGCTACGCCCAACTGGCGGCATGCCGAGTTCGTCATCCCCGCGCTCAAGGCGGGCATCCACGTGCTGGTGGAAAAGCCGCTGGAGATCAGCAGCGAGGCCAGCCGCGAGATCCTGGCAACGGCCGCCGCATCGACCGCCAAGCTGATGGTGGCCTATCGGCTGCACTTCGAGCCGTCCACGCTGTCGCTGATCGACCGTATCCGTTCGGGCGAACTGGGCCAGGTGCACACCTTCAGCGCGACGTTCGCCCAGATGGTCGACCCGAAGAACCACCGCGCCACGAACGGTGCGAAGGCCGGCCCGGTGTTCGACATGGCGCCCTACCCCATCAACGCGGCGCGCTACGTATTCGATGCCGACCCGATCGAGGTGGTGTCGGCAGTGGGGTTGAGGCATCCGGACTCGGGACTGGGCGACTTCGACCACACCGTGGCGGTCACGCTGCGTTTCCCTGGCCATCGTGTGGCCTTGTTCTCGGTGTCGTACTACGGGCATGCGGTGGACGCGTTTTATGCCGCCGGCACCAAGGGCAGCGTTCACATGCGGCCCTGCTTCACCTACGGCGAGTCGCTGGAACAAACGGTCAGCGTCGGCGACACGCAGCAGACGGTGGCACCGCCGGCCACCGACCAGTTCGGCGGTGAACTGAAGTATTTCTCCGAATGCGTCCTCGGCAACGAGGAACCGGAGCCGGACGGCCAGGAGGGCCTGATCGACGTGCTGATCGTCGAGGGCATCATGGAGGCCCTGGCCAGTGGCAAGCCGCAGAAGCTCGACCTGCCGGCACGCGAGCGCCGCATCGACACGCAGCGCCAGAAGATGACACTGCCCAAGGTGGAGGCGCCCGCTCCGGTGGACGCCGCCAAGCCGTCGAAGTAAGCGACCCTCAGCCTTCGAGAAGGTCCGCCACTGAGTCGAGGATTTCCGCCGGTCGGAAGGGATAGCGATTCACTTCCGCCCGGTCGGCGATGCCGCTCAGCACCAGCACCGTATGCAGCCCGGCCTCGATACCGGCCACGACGTCGGTGTCCATGCGGTCGCCGATCATGCCGGTGTTGTGCGAGTGCGCACCCAGCTTGTTCATGGCCGAACGGAACATCATGGGGTTCGGCTTGCCGACGATGTAAGGCAGGCGGCCCGTCGCCTTGGTGATGAGCGCCGCCACGGCACCGGTGGCCGGCAGCGGCCCTTCCGCACTGGGGCTTGTCACGTCGGGGTTGGTGGCAATGAAACGGGCACCTGCGCCGATCAGGCGAATGGCCTTGGTGATCGCCTCGAACGAGTAGGTGCGCGTTTCACCGAGCACCACGTAGTCGGGTGCGGTGTCGGTCATGATGAAACCGGCCTCGTGCAGCGCCGTGGTCAGGCCCGCCTCGCCGATAACGAACGCGGAGGCGCCGGGGGACTGCGCTTTCAGGAAAGCGGCCGTCGCCAGCGCCGAGGTCCACAGTTGGTCTTCCGGCACATCGATGCCCGACGTGCGCAACCGCGCGCTGAGATCGCGCGGGGTGAAGATCGAATTGTTGGTCAGCACCAGGAACGGCTTGCCCTGGTCGCGCCATTGCCGGATCAGCTCGGGTGCACCGGGCAAGGCCTTGTTCTCGTGCACCAGCACGCCGTCCATATCGGTGAGCCAGCATTCGATGTCTTTGCGATCGGCCACGAAAGGCTCCTTCGAAGGGTTGAACGGTCACCCCGAAGCATACCGCGATGCACAAGGCGGTTCGGCGTCAGCTTTCGTCGATCGCGGCTTGCGGCGCAGCGGGTGCCGCACGCAGCACCACCCATCCCGCCAGGCCAGCCAACACGGAACCGGCGAGGATGCCCAGTTTCACTTCGTCCTGGTAGTCGGGATGATCGGGGAAAGCCAGCATGCCGATGAAAAGGCTCATCGTGAAGCCGATGCCGCACAGCAAGGCGGTGCCGAACAGCTGCGTGCGCGACGCGCCGCGTGGCATACACGCCCAGCCCATCCGAATGGCGAGCCAGGCGGCACCGAACACGCCCGCCAACTTGCCCAGCAGCAGACCCAGACCGACGCCCAGTGTGGTGGGCGCCAGCCACTGCGCCAACCCCACGCCGGCAAACGAGATGCCGGCATTGGCGAAGCCGAACAGCGGCAGCACCGTGATCGGCACGAGCCGGTGCAAGGCATGCTCCAGGCGCAACAGCGGCGAATGGGTGCAATCGTCGTCCGAGGGCAGGCGGCCCTGGTGATCGGCGAGGGGAATGCACAGCGCCGTCGCCACCCCCGCCAGCGTCGCGTGGACGCCCGACTTCAGTACAAGCACCCACAGCACCCCACCCACGAGCAGATAGGGCCACAGCCGGCGACACCGAAGCGATTCATCAGCGCCATGACCGCGATGGCCACCATGGCAAGACCCAGGTAGAGCGTGGACAACCCCGGTGTGTAGAACACCGCGATGATGGCCACCGCACCCAGGTCGTCGATGATCGCCAGGGCGGCGAGGAAGGCTTTCAGCGAGGCCGGCACCCGGCTGCCCAGCAAGGCCGCGACGCCGAGTGCGAAGGCGATGTCGGTGGCCGAGGGAATGGCCCAGCCGCGCATGGATGCCGCATCGCCGCGATTGACCAACAGGTAGATCGCCGCGGGCATGATCATCCCGCCCAGCGCCGCCAGCCCCGGCAACACGCGCAACGCGTTGGAGGCCAGTTCACCGTCGATGAACTCGCGCTTGATCTCCAGGCCCACCAGCAGGAAGAACACCGCCATCAGGCCGTCGTTGATCCAGTGCAGGACACTCAGTGGACCGACCGCCGCATGCAATGCCGCGAAATATACCGGCGCCCAAGGCGAGTTTGCCACCGCCATGGCGAGCGCCGCCGACCCCATCAGCACCAGGCCACCCACCGCCGAGCCTGCGACAAAATCGACCAGTCGCTGCAGCGGTCGCCAGATAAGTGTCTTGAGCAACGGACTCTCCTGTCCCTGAAAGTCCACGATGGTCACATCATGCGCCGAACGTGGCAAACCGGCGCCTCGCCCGATTGCCGCAGGCCGGTGCCGGCGGCGCCTTCGAGGGTCACTCGGCGCGCAGGCGTTTCTCGTGCGCGGCGAAGTCCTTGCGATATTTCTTCGCCAGGCTGGTTTTCTGCGTGTCCTTGAGGATCTTGCCGGCCAGCTGGAAGAAGATCTTTTCCTCTTCGCGCAGGTGGTCGTGCAGCTCTTCCGAGAGCTTCGCCAGGTTGGCCGTCCAGCTGCGACCCGCATGACTGCGCGTCTGCATCTCTTCGATCAGGTCGTCCATCTTGTGATGATCGGCCAGGGCATCGCGGGACGAATGCAGCCCGCGATCGTCCATCAGCATGGGCACGTAGAGATAGCGTTCCTCGGCCGCCTCGTGCGCGGCCAGTTCGATGCGCAGGGCGGTGAACAACTCCACGCGATGCGGACCCGGCTCCGAGCGCTGCAGTTTGCGCACGAGGGAGCGCTGGGTCGCGTGGCTTTCGCGCAACGCTTCGAAAATGGTTTCGGACATGGCGGGCCCTGGCGGCGGCTAAGGAAGGGGACCGCGCGATCATCGACCACCGAGTGTCGATGATTCGTCAGGCCACCCGACGTGTTCCCGGCGCCGCTGCCGGAAAAGGGCTCTAACCGCCCGCTTGGTGCAGCACGCGCGACCCGGTGATGATCATCCGCACATCGTGGCGATCTGTTCGATCACCTGCGGATCGTGCTCGGGCGGCTGGTCCATGGCGATCGCGCCCATGGCGAAGACGAGACGGGTGATCGCCTTGGCCACCAGCGCCGGCTCGTGCAGGGTGGCACGTTCCGCGGCGGCGAGACGGATCAGATCGACCCGCAGTTCGTCCTCGAAGTACATCAGTTCGCGCTCGACGGCGTGCTTGAAGGCATCCGAGCCTACCGCCCCCTCACGCAGGAGCACGTGCAGCAGCTTGTCGTCGGCGCGCAGTTGCTCCATGAACGTTTCGACCGAGACGCGGATGACGCTGCGGTCGGTGGACGTGGCGCGTTCGCGCGCCGAACCGATGATGGTGCGCAGCGACCGACCGGCCAGGTCGATGAGCGCGATGGCCAGTTCGTCCATGTCACGGAACTGACGATAAAAACTGTTCGGGGCGATGCCCGCCTCGCGGGCCACCTCGCGCAGGCTGACCGTGGAGAGGCTGCGGTTGGGACCGATCAGCTTCAGCGCGGCGGCCAGCAGGTCCTCACGGGCGATACCGACCTTGCGCGGCGGTGTCGGGTTGGCCAGGGACGGGGTGAGGATGATCGAGGTCATGAGGCGGCGGTGGGGGGCAAGACCCGATCATACTCCCGCTTGTCACTGCACAACTGTATAGACATTCGTAAACATGGGCGTATAGTGAAGACATGAACGCCCTCCCCGTTCCGAAGTCACCCCGCCTGCAGCGCGCCGTCCGGCGTGCCGGTCCCCCTGCCCTGTTCGATTCTGGGCGACACGGCTCAATCCACTGTGGACCCTCGAACAGCCCATGGCGCGCCTGCTCTCGCGTGCGCCGGCCGGCCCGGACGCCGTGACCCTGGTGCTGCGACCCAACCGCCACTGGCGCGGCATGCTGCCGGTCAGCACGTCAACGTCGGCGTGGAGATCGAAGGGCGCCGGCTGGTCCGCAGCTACAGCCCCACTCCCCTGGACGACGGCACGCTGGCCATTACGGTCAAGGCCATGCCGGGCGGCGTGGTCAGCGGGCACCTGGCCAGCAAGGCACGGATCGGCGAGGTGGTCACGCTCGGCCAGGCTTTCGGCGAGATGACCCTTGTCGCTCCGCGCGACCACCTGCTCCTGCTGGCCGCCGGCAGCGGCATCACGCGATGCGCGCGCTGGTCCGCTCGCTGGCCGCGCGGGGCATGCCGGTCAAGGTCGACCTGATGTACTGGGCCGGCCAGCGCGACGAACTCTGCTTCGTCGACGAGTTTCAAGCCCTGGCCGCCGCGCATCCGCGCCTGCGGGTGCGCACCTGCTCACGCGTGAGGAAAGGCGCCCCGATGAGCGCATCGACACGATTGCGCTGACCTCGGTGGACGATCTCGCCTCGCGCCACGTGCTGGCCTGCGGTCCGGGCGGCTTCGTCCAGGCCGCCCGCACGCGGCTGGAAGGCAGCGTGGCGCGCTTCGATGCCGAGGCGTTCAGCGCACCGGCCCTGGTCGACGGCGAAGAAGGCGAGGTCCAGGTCCATCTGGCACGCAGCAGCCGCACCCTCACCCTCGCCCGCGGCCAGTCGCTGCTGTGAAGGCCTGGAAGCGCAGGGCCTTCGTCCGCGCACGGCTGTCGCATGGGCATCTGCAACACTGCGTCTGTGGGCGCGAGTCCGGCACGGTACGGCACACGCTGACCGGCACGCACAACGGTGAACCGTCGACCCAGGTACGCCTGTGCGTCAGCGCGCCAAGCACCGATCTGGTCCTGGACCTCTAGGAAATCACATGGCCCGTATCACCAATCGCATTCTTTCCGCTGCCGAGTTGCAGTCGTTCGGCGACGAACTGGACGCCCTGCGTGCACGCGTCACGGCCGATGTCGGCGCGCGCGATGCGCGCTATATCCGCCGCATCGTGGCTGCCGTGCGCTGGACCGGCGTCGCCGGCCGCGCCCTGCTCTTCCTCGGTGCCTTCGTGCATGCCGTGCTGGTACCCGCGTGGATACTGGGCGTGCTGTGCCTGGGTGCGTCGAAGATCCTGGAAAACATGGAACTCGGCCATAACGTGATGCACGGCCAGTACGACTGGATGGGCGACCCGAAGCTCAACGGCAAGACCTACGAATGGGACATCGTCGCCACGGGCGATGCCTGGCGCAAGACGCACAACTTCCAGCACCACACGTACACCAACGTGCGCGGCATGGACGACGACATCGGTTACGGCCTGCTGCCATCTTCCCGGAGCAGCGCTGGCGCCCGTTCTACCTGATGCAGCCGTTCATCGCGGTGGTCTTCATGCTGCTGTTCCAGTGGGGCGTGGCGATCCAGGACCTGCGCGTGGGCCGCTGGTTTGCCGGCAAGATGAAGGGTGCCGAGCTGCGCCGGGCGTTCCGTCCCGTAGGCCGCAAGATGGGCCGCCAGCTGCTGAAGGATTACCTCGTGTTCCCGCTGCTGGCGGGCCCGTTCTTCCTGCCGGTGCTGCTGGGCAACATGGTGGCCAACGGTATGCGCAACGTTTGGACCTTCGTCATCATCTTCTGCGGCCACTTCACCGCCGATGCGGAAGTGTTCCCGAAGGAAACCATCCGCAACGAAACCCGCGGCCACTGGTACCTGCGCCAGCTGCGCGGCTCGTCGAACATCGCCGGCGGCAAGCTGCTCAACGTGATGTCGGGCAACCTCAGCCACCAGATCGAGCACCACTTCTTCCCCGACCTGCCGGCCAACCGCTATGCGGCCATGGCCGTGGAAGTGAAGCAGATCTGCGCGCGTTACGGCCAGCACTACAAACACCGGCTCGCTGCCGAAACAGTTCGGCCAGGTGATCTGGCGCATCGTGCGGCACGCGTTCCCGAGCAGGGTCCGTACGGTGCGTATGCCTGAAGCGGCCATGCAGGGCGGTTGAGGCGATAAAAAACGCTCATCGCGATTGCAGGGGAGGGCTCGCCTTCGGCGTCGCGTTGGGCTGGGCTGTGGAGCAAGAGCCGGCGGGTGCCACCCTCGGTGCCACGCCTGCGGCGACCGGCCCCGAGGGTGGCACCCGCCGGCTCTTCCTCACACTGAGATGGGTTGGAGTCGAGCCTAGAGCGACAAGCTGGGTCTCGCTTCGTGGCTGGGAACGCTCGCTTGCCTGTGGCGCATGGCATCGGTCGCCTTAGATATGTCGAGGGTTCGCGCACGTGCGTGCGCTCCTACACGGCCGGCGGATCAGGCATTGAATAGACCAGCCCTACCTCCGGGGTAGGAGCGCACGATGTGCGCGAATCAAAGACACCGCCGCGCCAGCGGCCTTCCACGACGGGTCGCCGCAGGCGTGGCACCGAGGGGGCTACCCGCCGGCTCTTCGCGCCACACCGCACGCCACGAAAAAGCAACCGCTATGGCGAAGGCGACCCATCCCCGGTAATCCGCGATGAACCATAAAAAAGGGCGGCGCGCCGATCACCCCCGAGGTGGTCGACGCGCGCCCTTTTTCATGGGCGCGGAAGCGGCTGGATCAGTGCTTGGGCTTGGGCTTCTTCGGCAACGCCGTCACGGAGTTCGCGTCCTTGCCAAGGCTGTCCGCTTCGATCACCGCGCCGTGCGGCGTATCCAGCCAGCGGCCTTCCACGCCGATACCCCGGCCGACCACGAGGTGCTTCGACAGCGCATCCGCGGCGTGGGGCGGGATGCGCACGATCACGCCATCGTCCAGCAGCACGCCGTGCACGTTGCCCTTGGGACCGTGGAGCAACCGCTCCACAGTGCCCTCGTACGACAAGCGCGAACCGTCGTCGGCCACCTTCGGCTTGTCGTGTCCTTGCCGGGACCCTCGTCCATGATGCGCTTGCCACGGGGCGGGTCGATGGCGACGGCCACCACGAGATCGACGTCGCGCAGCGCCACGCCGCGTACCTCGATGCTCGCACCGGGTTTTAGCGCCTTCTCGATGGCGGCGGAGAGGTGCGGCGGCGTGTGTACCTCCATGCCGTCGTCGAGCAGCAGGCCGTCGATGAGGCCGTGGCCATTGAGGAGGAAACGATCAAGGGCGCCGCGGATCACCGGCAGGCGATCGGGGTCGAGATGATGCATGGGTATCTCCAGGAAAAAAGGAAAGCAGGAGGGCCGCCCCGAGGCGGGCGGCCCTGTGACTCGCCGATCGGCTCAGCGAACGGGCGGCGGAACCATGCCCACCGTGTTGGCCGGACCGGGCACCGTCTGCGGGGGCGCCGGAGGGGCGGGCGGCGGGGGGGCAGCTGACCGGGGCTGCGGCGGCTGAACCAGGGGCTGTTCGGTGCCGGGGGAGGCGCCGATCGCCGTGGCCTGCAAGGCCCTGCCAAACGGAGACTCGACACCGAAACCCTTGGCGCTCAAGCGGGCGCCCGGTTGCAACAGGGGGTTGTCCACCGCGGCCGGCGGCGGCACCGCACGATCGACGGGCCGCTATCGAGGACCACGCCGTTCACCTCGCCCATGGGACCCAGCAGCGCCTGGGTCACGCGACCCTGTGCGTCCATCGGCTGGAGGGCCGGCGGGACCGGGGGAGTGGGCGGAACGGCGGGGGGCGTATCGATCAGCTTGTCGCCATTGGGCAAGCCGAGCGAGGCAGCGCGCACCAGCGGCAGCGTACCCACCGGAAACCGTCGATGTCCAGACGATCACCCGTTCTGGTCTTGGCCGTCAACGATGCGCCGAGGGTCGGCGGAAAATCGACCTGCGTGTGGTCGGTGAGGAGCACGCCGTCCACCTCGCCGTTGGGGTGACCAGGAAGCGGGCGATGCGACCGCTCAACTGCACGCTGCGCTGGGACGAAGCCGTCGGCGGGGGCGGCGGTGGCAGCGGGGCCGTTTGGTCCGGTGCCGGCGGCTGGGCCTGGGCGGCCGCGACGGGCCGGGGTGCGGCGGGCGACGGCGCGACGGAGGCGGCGGCTGCCGTCATGCCGGCGCAAGCGACGAGGATGGCGAAGGAAAGAACGCGAGTTTTCATGTTCGACTCCGAGGTGCGGTGGGGAGGCCGCATCAAGGTCGATGCATACGCCGTGCCAACCCTCAGAACGCCCAGCGGCGCGGCTGTGCGCGGCGAATGCGGGCGGCGATGTCCTTTTCCGGGACACCCGGGTGTCCGCCCGCGGGACATCATTCCAGCCCGTAATCCACCAGCTTGCGATAGAGCAGCTGGCGCCGGATGCCGAGCCGTCGGGCTGCCTCCGCACGGTTGCCACGCGCCGCGCGCAAGGCGTCGACGATCATCGTGCGCTCAAGCCGTGCGACGGCATCGGGCAGACTTTCGGAAGTGGTATCGGAATCGCCATCGGCGGGTATCGTCGCGGCCGGCGCGGCCGTGTTGAGCATCGGCGCGAGATCCGCCGCGTCGATGCGCTGGCCCGCCACGAGGACACGACAACGCTCCATCACGTTGCGCAGCTCGCGCACGTTGCCCGGCCATGTATACCCCTGCAACAGCGCCAGGGCGGCCTCGGTGAGTTGTTTGCGGGGCCGGCCGTCTTCCTGCAGGAAACGATCGGCCAGCGCCGGGATGTCCTCGGGGCGTTCGCGTAACGCGCCCAGTTCGATCGGCAACACATTGAGGCGATAGAACAGGTCGCTTCGGAACGTGCCTGCCGCGATGAGGTCGCCGATGCGGCGATGCGTGGCGGCCAGCACGCGGACATCCACGCGAACCGGCTGGCTGCTACCCAACGGGGTGACCGCGCCCTCCTGCAACACGCGCAGCAGTTTCGCCTGCATGGGCAGCGGCATGTCGCCGATCTCGTCCAGCAGCAGCGTGCCGCCGTCGGCCTCGCGAAAATAGCCCTCGCGCTCCGTGGTGGCGCCGGAGAACGCACCCCGCCGGTGTCCGAACAGTTCGCTCTCGAGCAGGTCGGGGGGATGGCCGCGCAGTTCACCGCGACGAACGGTCGGGCGGGCGCGGGCTGGCCCGGTGCAGTGCGCGGGCGACCAGCTCCTTGCCCGTGCCGTTTCGCCCGTGATCAGCACCGGCACGTCGCTGGCGGCGGCCAGTCCGATGCGCTTCTGCACCTGGCGCATTCCCTGACTGCCGCCCGCCAGTTCGGTGTCGTCGGCCATCGCGGACGGCACGCTGGTCCGTTGGCCGGAAGCCAGCGCACGCGCCACGATGTCGGCCAGCTCGGCCGCCCGATCGGCTTGGTCA
Organism: Leptodermis oblonga; assembly: GCA_016801395.1. NCBI lineage: Eukaryota > Viridiplantae > Streptophyta > Magnoliopsida > Gentianales > Rubiaceae > Leptodermis > Leptodermis oblonga. The sequence continues at coordinate 24,440 of VMRK01000492.1, forward strand.
GGTGATCGAAGGCACCCAGGCGCATGGCGTCGATGGTGTTCTGACCCGATGCAAAAGCAGTCAGCATGATGACGGGGATGGCGCTGATGCGATCGTCCGCCTGCCGCTGGCGCAGGAACGGATGCCGTCCATCGTCGGCATGCGGTAGTCGACGAAGGCGAGATCGACCGGCGCCTCGGCCAGCATGGCCAGCCCTGCGCTGCCGTCCGTCGCCACGATCACCTCGTGTCCCATCGACCCCAGGGTGATAGCCAGCGTCGCCCCGAAATCGCGGTCGTCGTCGATGAGCAGGATCAGCGCCATGGCAGCTCCACGCGAAAAGCGGTTTCGCCATCGTGCCATGTGTGGCCGACGGTGCGCGTTATGGGCTTCGACGATATCGCGGACCAGTGCCAGCCCGAGCCCGTTGCCGTCGATGCGGTCGGTGGCGAACGGCTCGAACAGATGGTCGCGCACTTCCTGCGACATCGGTTCGCCCAGGTTGGCGACGATCATGGTCAGTCGCCCGTCGGCGGTCTCGATGGACCAGTTCACGGTACTGCCGGCCGCACGATGACGCAGCGCGTTGCGCAGCAGGTTGTCGACCGCGCGCTCCATCTGCACGGGATCGAGCGACCAGGTGGTCACGCCGTCGCCGATGCGCAGTGCGATAGCGGTTTGCTCGTCGCCCAGTTCGGCCAGCACGCGGCGTGTCCAGTCCGCGATATCCACCTCGGCGCGTTCCACCCGCACCGGCTGCACCATGCGCAGCAGTGTCCGACCAGGGCATCCAGCTTGCCGACCTGCGCCAGCATCAGGTCCAGCGACGCATGCGTGGTGGGCGACAGCGATTCGGGCGTGATCGCCAGCGCGTTCTCGGCGGCCAGGCGCAGGGTGGCGATGGGATTGCGGATCTCGTGCGCCACGGGGGCGGTCATGCGCCCCAGCGATGCCAGGCGCTCATGACGACTGAGGTGACTGGCCAGCGTGGCTGCCTCGCGGTGACTCTCGGCCAGCCGGGTCGCATAACCCACCACCGTCTCGCCCAGGCGGTCCAGTTCGGGTGCGCCCGTTCGCGGCAGGTCGGGAATGGCGTCGCTGTGCGCCAATGCGTGCTCCACCGCGGCAAAGCGTCGCGACCAGCGCCGCATGATGGCGCCCAGCGCGCCGGCCGACGCGAGCGCCAGGGCCAGCAGTACGCCTGCCGCGGCAGCGAACAAGCCCGACGAGCGACCCGGCGCATGGGCCAGGGGGTCATCGTCCAGCCCGCACGGTAGGCGTCGATCGGGCAAGCGGAGATCAACAGCGACTCGCGCTTCCCGGAACGGGTATAGCCGACCGTCTCATGCCGCGACAGGGCCGCCGCGGCCGTCGTCACCAGGTTGCCGCGTTCCGCGTCCGGTACGTCGGACTTGCTGCCGGAGCCTTGATACGTGGGGTAGGCATAGGCGATGAAGCCCGTGCGGTTGTCCCAGACGCCACCCTCGATACCGTCCTGGTCCGCCAGCACCAGCTGGACCACGACATTGGCAAGGCCGTTGGCCAGCGACTCCGAGCGGGCGTCCGCGGTAGCGCCGTTATAGCGGGCGACCAGGGACGCGCAATCACTGTCCAGCGTTTGTCGCGCCTGGGCGAGCTGCATGCTGCCCGACTGCTGCCAGGCGGCGAACAGCAGACCCGCCATGCCGACGCAGCCGGCAAGGATCAGCACCCAGACCAGGAACAGCTGACGGGAAAGGGTGGCGGGCATGGGTCACGGGAGGAAAGTCCGGCGAGGGTAGGCGTGTTATCGGCACGCTTTCGTGAACGGCCCTGGCGACGCGTACCCTTACGACTCTTCGAAACCAACGCCCGTCGGCGACGGCACGTAGAGATCATGCGCGAGGAAGCCCAGACAGACCAGGGTAAGAACGATGCCTGCCCCGATCCAGAGGCGACGGCGCGTCGGGTTCCAGCGAGCGCAGTACTGACGCCACCAGGGGAACGCCGCCGCCGCGGCACGCACGCCATGCAGCGCCCATTGGCTGTTTTCCAGATGCTGGAGTGCCCACATCGTCCTTGATCCTTCGGCTCAGGCGGTCGTCATCCGCAGGATTATGTCTAAGGTTGACCAAAGGCGGTGTAGGCCTAGGCCGAGCAGTTGTGTAGGCAATCCCCTACACAGATTTCGTCATCCCTCCCTACGCCTGGGGCGGCACAGCCGCGTGCGCCACCGCAGCGCCGGAGGGGTCGAGCTTGACGGGTACGATGGCCTCGACATTCCGTCGCGTCCCGTGCTGGACCGGTGGGCTGAAGGCGTGCGACTCGACGACGGAAAGCGCCTTGCGGTCCAGGTCCGCATTGCCCGTCGTGCGGATGATCCTGGCGTGACTGGCATGTCCGTCAGGGTCGACGGTGACCTGCACGAGGCCTCGCCCGAGGCGGGTCGCCCCGAGGCATCTTTCGGCCATTCGTCGGCATGCACCCCTAGCGCCACGAACGTGCCGATGGCCAGCAGGACCCAGTGACGCGCGACGTGTCTGCCCATGCCCTTCTCCGGAAAATGTCCGGCTGAACTGTAACGCCGATGGCGCGCGCGACGAACCGTAAGTTTGCGCGTTGTTTACGGCATGCAGCGCCAGCAACGTATCGTTTTTACGGCGTGCCGCAATAACTTGCGTGTACCGGCACCGGTTGCCTCCGATTCCCAGCACGCCATGACCCTATCTTCCCCACTCCGCGGACACTGGACGCCGGCAGTCACCGCCTGTGTTGCGATCGTCCTGCTGGCGATGTCGTCGCCCTCTTTCGCTGGCGATGACACGACGCCCATCTGCACCGATCGGCCGACCAAGGCCAACTCGACGTGCACCGTGCCTGCCGGCTCGGCCCAGGTCGAAATCGATATGGGCAACACCACGCGCGATCGCCAGGGCTCGACAACTACGCGTACGGTGAACATCGTGAATCCGACGCTGAAGTATGGGCTCGACGATAAAACCGACCTGCAAATCAGCTGGTCGCCGCACATCGCCGTGGATACGCGCGAACGCGCAAGCGATGCGCACCATCATGTGTCCGGTCGTGGCGATGCCTACGTGCGGCTGAAGCACCGTTTTGTCGACAGCGACAGTGTGTCCGTCGCGGTCATCCCGTTCGTCAAGGCACCCACCGCGGCGCACGGCATCGGCAACGATCGTTGGGAAGGCGGGGTCGCCCTGCCCGTCGCCGTTCCGCTCCCGGGCGGCTTCGCACTGACGCTAGGCCCCGAAGTGGATGTGCTGGCCGATCTGGACGGGTCGGGACACCACGCGGCGCTGGTCAACCTGGTCAATGTCGCCCACCCGATCGGCAGCAAGATGACGCTCGCCGTGGAAGTGTGGGATTCGGTCAACCGCGATCCGTCGGGCCGGATACGCCAGCGCTCGGCGGATGTGGCGTTGACCTACCTGGTTACGCCGACGTGGCAGGTCGATGTGGGTGCCAATATCGGCATCACCCGTGAAACACCCGACCACCAGTTCTACCTCGGACTATCGGCCCGCTTTTGAGCGGGATGCCGTCGCCTCGACGCCGAGGCGCCAGCAGCCACGGGTTCATGGGGATGACTATGCAGGACGTTGCACGCGGAAGAGGGCACGGATCAGGCCGACCGCGTGGACGGCGCGATACCTGACGACACGCCGCCCACACGACGCGCTCACGGGCGGCAAGACACTGTCCACCGCACTGCACCGGATCGCCCAAAGAACGACACCGGCCCATTATCAGCTGGCCGATGGCCAAAAGGACTTCCATGAACACCATCCGATCCGAATCCGGGTACAACACGCCGCTAGGCTCCCGCGTCACCGAAGGCGACGTTTCACTCGTGCGCCGTATCTCCTGGGGGTCGATTTTCGCGGGCGTCATCATCGCCATCGTCATCCAGCTCGTGCTGAGCCTGATTGGCGCCGGCATCGGCTTCAGCACGACCGACGCCATGGCCCATGATTCGCCCGACGCCTCCAGCGTAGGCATCGGTGCCGCGATCTGGTGGGGCGTCAGCAGCGTGCTGGCGCTGTTCACCGGCGGCTGGTGGCCGGCCACCTCGCTGCTGCTCCCGGGCGGACGGACGCCATGCTCCACGGCCTCGTTGCCTGGGGCCTGGCCAGTCTGCTGGGCGCCTATCTGGTCGCTACCGCCGTCACGTCCATCGTGAAGGGTGGGGCCAACGCAGCGGGTGCCGCCGCTAGCGCGGCCGGCAACGGCATTGCAGCCGCTGCGGGACCGATGGTCGATGCCGCGAAGAACCAGCTGCAGGAAAGTGGCATCACGATGGATTCGCTGAAGGGTCAGGCCAATCAGTTGCTGGCTCAGACCGGCAAGCCCGCCCTGCAGCCCGACGCCATCAAGCAGCAGGCCAACAGCGCTGCCAACCAGCTCAACGACGCGGCCCAGAACCAGGCCAACGGCGACACGGGCGAAGACGTGCAGACCGTCGCCCAGCGCATCATCACCTCGGGTAGCGACACCGTGCAGCAGGCGGACAAGCAGGCTCTGGTCAACGTGGTGATGGCACGCACCGGCGTGTCGCAGCAGGAAGCCGAGCAGCGCGTGGACACCTGGATCACCCAGTACCAGCAGACCAAGGCCAAGATCGCACAGGCGAAGGCCGAGGCTGAAGTGAAGGCTCGTGAGGCCGCGGATGTCGCCGCCAAGGCTGCCGCCAAGGCGTCGCTGGGCGCAGCGATCGCGCTGATCCTGGGTGCGATGGCCGCTGCCCTCGGTGGTGCGCTGGCGGCCGCCGGTATGTGGTGGTCGTGGACGACCGCCTGCGCTGATCGCCATCGCGATCGAGCGAGTGCCTTAGCGCAGGGACGCGTCCGGGGCTTGCCGAGGCGCGATGGTTACCCGGCAAGCATCGAAAAAGGCGACGGTTTTTACCGTCGCCTTTTTTTGCCCTCGTTATCGCGCATCGTCTCCCGCGCGAATGATGAACGAGCACATGGCAGTAACTGGACGATTCCGGTACGCCAAGCACTATCGGCATTTCCCGCCACCGCGCGGCCAGGGCCTGGCCCACAAGGAGATCGCGATGACGCTTCGACCGCTTCTTTACCTGTCATGGCTAGCGCTTGCCGCGTGCACCCAACCTCGGCGTCATCGGCCGAAAGCGCGGCTGCACCTCCCGCCGCACCCCAGATCGATCCCGTACCACCGGTCGCTTCCGTGCCCTCCATGGCATCGATGCAGGCCGGGATGCCCACGGTGAACGCGAGACCCTGTCGGTCACCTCGACCACCGGCACCATCAATTGCGACAACCGCAATGTCGACATCACCGGACAGCATGCGACCCTGATCCTGCGTGGTCACTGCGGCACGATCGCTCTACTGGGTGCCTACGGAAACCTGCAGATCGAGCATGCGGAAGGCCTGAGGGTAGTCGGCGCGAATGCTCAGGTTGTCACGACGAGCGACCTGAAAACTGTCGAGATCTTCGGCGAGCGCGGTAACTTCCAGGTGGGTAACGTCGATGAGCTACGCGTACCGGGCAGCGAGACACGCCTGCGCGCCTTGTCCATCCGCTCGGCACCACGCTGCACGGCAGCAAAAACGAGATCATCCAGCAGAACGGCACCGCCGTCGTCCAAGACTACGGAAAAGATAACCGGATCGGTTCCTGACGAACTACGCAGAGTGAGGTTTCGATGTCCCGCTACCCTTCCTGCGACGAGTTGGCAGAGCCGTGTCGTTCCACCAGAAGGCAACCGCCGCCTATGGCTTGGGCTTGTATCGTCCCCGCAGAATCGCCTTGACGAGACTGGCCTGCCGCCGTCCTGCAAATCGGCGAAGGTCGTCGGAATCGCCACATCGGGGCGCACCCCAACGGACTGGAACGTATAGGGTCGCGTCCGGCTGGGTGCGAATCCGCCCTGCGCCAACGTGCTTACCAAGGCGTCTTCGGGTGGCTGCCCGCGGCAAGTGCCCCGGTGGGGTCGAAGACCGTCAGATTGCCCGACAACCGCACGGCGTATCCCGATCCGGGCAAGGCATCGGCGGAAGCGCCACCAAACTCGTAGCCGCCACCGGCGCCCACGGTATTTTCGCCGACGACGGTGGCGCCGGACGCCCAAAGCCAACTGGCGAGAAATTCGCCGGCAGAGCGTGTGCCAGCGTCCACCAACACGACGCGCTGCGTCTTGGCAACGACGTGCCCGCAGCTCGGGTCGGGCTGCTCCTTCTTCAACATCACGGTTTCCGCCCTTGGCACCGTGGAAGACGTCGAGTGCGGCAACCGGGGGACGCGACCCGAGCGCATCCGCCATCAGCCGTGCCTCCCGATCGAAACCACCGAGGTTGCCACGCAAGTCCAGCACGAGAACGTCAGTACCCTTGGCGGCGAGCTCGGCCTCCCCGATAAACGTGTGGATCACCGCGCAATAGCCGGCGAGCATCGCCGTGGTCTCGGTGGCGCCTGGACGCTTGCTGGCCTCATCGGAGGCAGCCACGAACGCATCGTCGTACTGGGGGGCAAAGGCACCACGCGCAGTGTCCCGACGCGAAGGCCATCGAGCGTGAATTGCCGGGGAAGGTCACTGCGGTTGATGGCGCCAGCCATGGCCTTGGCCAATGTCGCATCGACGGCCTTGTAAGGGAGATCGACCGTCCTGGCGCGACCCTTGGTGTCCTGCAGACGCAGCGTGACATGGTGCCAAGGCCAGCTACCCGATGCACGACCGGTGTCGCCAGGCCCAACTCCGTCGCCGCTTCCGCGTAGCGGCCTCGACGGTGACCACCGAAGGTGAGGGTCGCTGCATGGGTCAGCCACGCAGCGGCATCCTGACCATCGATGGCCATGACGCGATCGCCTTCGGTCACCGTGGCCTGCGAGCCATCCGTGCCGTTCGCGCCAAAAACTCGCCAGACCACCATGCTACCGTCGCTGGCGGTGCGAAACATCACGCCCAGGTCTCGGATTTGCCGGCGTCTTCCCGGCCAGCGCGACGTGTTGGTCTTCGAGGGCAACCAGCGCGCGGGTTAGTTCTTCCGCGGTGCCGACGGACGGCGACGCGACACCGGGTGCCCAGAAAGCCTGCCCTTGGGTTCCAGGGGAAAATCGTGCCGATAGCGTTCGACGAACCGAAGCGATGGGTACTCCTGCTGCACTTGGGTTTGAAGCCGTTGGCCATCGGACGATACTGCACGTGCGGCGTCCATGACGACGAGGCTGCAGAGCATGGCAACCGCTTGACTGATCTTGGGCATGAGCGATCCTGACGGTCAATCCGTCGGCAAGGGAACAGGCAAGAAGGCGTAGGTGAAGGCGCGCGTATAGCGAGCCAAACTATGTCGCGACAAGCAAAGGGCGAAGTGCACAAAGTCACGATGATGCTGCTGACGTCTGGAATATTCGGTTATCGGAGCTTTGCATGCCTGACAGCGGGGCCTGCAGGGCGGCGTCGATAGCCCTTCCCGCGCGTCCGGGTTTGCGCGATGCTACCTGCCGCTGACGCCTTTCAGCCTACGCTATGTCTACCCTGAGTTAGATATGAAACGAGTGACCGGTGTTGGCGGCATTTTCTTCAAGGCGAGGATGCGCCCGCCCTCCGGGCGTGGTACCAGAAGCACCTTGGCATCGATGTCCAGGCATGGGGCGGCACGGCGTTCCGGTGGGACGACGGCGACGGCAATCCGATCAATGGGACGACCGCCTGGTCGATTTCCTCCGGCGCGGATGAACAGGTGCCCGATGGGCAAACATTCATGATCAACTATCGCGTGGACGACCTGCATTCGCTGATCGAGGTGCTCCGCGAAGAGGGCTGCCATGTCATCGATAAGGTAGACGATTCCGAATACGGCAAGTTTGGCTGGGTGATCGATCCGGAAGGTAACAAGGTGGAACTTTGGGAAACCGCCTGCGGGCGAGTGATGACGTAGAGCATGGTGGGATGAAGGCCGCGAAACATGCGACTACGATACGCACCAACCCAAAGGCGCGTTATGCGTCACGAACGGTTGCTCGGCTGCTGCCGTGTTGATGGCGGGCATCGCTGCGCAGCCATCGTCTGCCGCGGACAAGCGCCTGTGCGATCCGTTGAAGTCCTTCGTGCACTCGGTAAATGCTGGCGAGACGCGCAAGGTCGTCTTCAATGCCATCTGGGGTTCGTCATTCAAGACCTCGGACCAGACGAAGTTTTTCCTGGGTGAAAAAGCTGCACGCACGACGGTTATAAGCCAGCGAAGCCCTTGTACGGCGCTCGTCCAGGTCGGCTCGATGGAGTTCCCCGGCGGAAACGCCGACGAAGTCGTGCAGTGCCTGACCGGCGGGGCGCACAAGGGGCGTCTTTTCCTGGCAAAAATCGACGCGACCATCGCCGTGGGCAATGACGACAAGGGGCAAGAAGTCCACTTGGTGCTCGACGACGACCCTGTGCGTGGCGGCTCAGTTATGACGATTTCGGTAACGGCTACTAGCACGACCGGCTGCGGGACCTGTTGCAGAACGGCGGAGTCAGAAGCAGGAGCCGCCGACTGACAGGAGGTCGGCAGGCACACGGAAGTGGACGTAAAGCCCTGCGGAACGATGCAGCAAAAGGGGCGCTGGGACAAAGGCGATACCTCAACGGGTACCTGTTCCAAGCCCGCTTCCCCGGTATCGCTGATTGCCCGCAACTGTTAAGCCACAAGGCTATGCGCGAGGCTGGAGCGGGTGAAGGGAATCGAACCCTCGTCAGTAGCTTGGAAGCTACAGCTCTACCATTGAGCTACACCCGCATCGGCCACCGATGGTAATACGAGACCCCCCACCGCGAAAGGTGGCGTCCACCTGAACGCCTCCCGGCACCCACCCGGCCCCCGGGGACCGGCGCATAATCATGCCGGGGAATCTGACGAGGGTCGGCTCATGCATCGCGCACTAACGCTTTCCGCTTTCTCGGCGCTCGCGCTGTGTGCCGCCGGCGCAGCATTCGCGCAGTCCCGCACGGTATCCACCGCCGACGTGCCCAAGCCGGGGGTCAGCTACATTCCGGCCCCGCCGTCCCGGTGCGGCGGGAAACCGTGAGCACAGGCTCCCTCCCCCAGCCGCCACACCTCTATGTCGGCGACGGACCACCGTGGTCGACGACGGCTACGACCGCGACCGCGACGCCTCGTACAACGACGGCTACGGCGGCACTACGGCGGTAGTTACGGCGGTAGCTATGGAAACGGCTACGGGCCACGACGACCGTGACGATCGCGATCGCGACCGGAACCACGGCCGGCCCGACCACGGCAGCCACGGCAACGGCGGCCGCCCACGAACACCGCCAACACCGTGATGCTCCCCGCGCGCGGCAGCGGATCATCCAACGCCACCGGCGCGGGAGTGACCCTCGCGCCGGATCGCTCCCGCCAGAACGACCGCCGCGACCGGGGCAATCGCGGCAACGGCTGGAATCGCGGCAATCCCGGCTGGAACCGCGGCCACGATGACCTACCCCCCGTTCAGCCGGGCACCGGCACGACCAACAGCCGCGCGCCGCAGCCCGGCACGGGCATGGGTAGCGGCAACCAGCCGGGCACGGGTATTCCCATGCGCGGTGGTGGGTGGAACAACGGGCGCTGACGTTACACTAGGCGCATGCAGACCACCCCCGACGACGACAGCCGCGACGACGACGCCGGCGACGCCCCCTTTTACCGCCGCATCCGCAGCTTCGTGCTGCGCGAAGGCCGGATGACGCCCGCGCAGCAGCGCGCCTTCGACGACCATTGGGCCCGCTTCGGCGTCGACTACCACGGCAGCATGCGCGATCCCGCCGACATCTTCGGGCGCGATGCGCCGCGCGTGCGGAAATCGGGTTCGGCAACGGCGAAGCGCTGGCTTGGGCCAGCGAGCACGACCCGGCGCGCGATTACATTGGCGTGGAGGTGCACGGCCCGGGTGTCGGCCGCCTGATGAACGCGCTGGCCGCGCGCGACGCGACCAACGTGCGCCTCTACAAGCACGACGCCGTCGAGGTGCTGGAGCACGAGATCCCGCCGGGCAGCCTGTCGGAAGTGCGGATCTGGTTCCCCGATCCCTGGCACAAGAAGCGCCACAACAAGCGTCGTCTGGTGCAGCGGCCTTCGTGCAGCTGCTGGCCTCGCGCATGGCGCCGGGCGGCCTGCTGCACCTGGCCACCGACTGGGAGGCCTACGCCGAGCACATGCGCGAGACGATGGAAGCCGCGGAAGGCTGGCGCAATCGCGTCGGCCCGGGCCAATCCGCCGATCGGCCCGCCTGGCGTATCGAGACCCACTTCGAGCGACGCGGCACGCGCCTGGGTCACGGCGTGTGGGATTACCTCTACGAGTGGCACGGCTGATCGAATGAACCTGCGGCCAGCGGCAGCGCGCCCGACGACGGTGCGTTGACCGTCGAGGGCGCTTAATCCGGGGCTTCGCGTTCACGGAGTGCCCCATGTCCATCGCCAACCTTGCCGACTCATCGCGGCCACCCTGGAAGAAGCCGGCGTACGCCGGATCTACGGCGTCGTAGGCGACAGCCTCAACGCGATCACCGATTCGCTGCGCGAGCGCCAGCGGATCGACTGGGTCCATGTCCGCAACGAAGAAGCCGGTGCGTTCGCCGCCGGTGGCGAAGCGCAACTCACCGGTGAGTTGGCCGTCTGTGCCGGCAGCTGCGGCCCCGGCAACCTGCACCTCATCAACGGGCTGTTCGACTGTCATCGCTCGCGTACGCCGGTGCTGGCCATCGCCGCGCACATTCCCAGTGCCGAGATCGGCAGCGGGTACTTCCAGGAAACCCATCCCACCGAACTGTTCCGCGAGTGCAGCGTGTACTGCGAGATGGTCTCCGACGAATCGCAGATGCCGCGCGTGCTGGAGTCCGCCATCCGCGCCGCGGTCGGCCAGCGCGGCGTGGCCGTGGTGGTGATCCCGGGCGATGTGGCCATGCGCAAGTCGCCGGTGAAGAACGTCACGCCCGTGGCGGGCCTGCTCCCGCCCGTGCCCAAGGTGGTGCCGGCCGCACGCGAACTGGATGCCCTGGCCGACCTGCTCAACGCGGGCAAGCGCATCACCCTGCTCTGCGGTCGCGGCACCGCGGGCGCGCACGACGACCTGCTGGCCCTGGCCGATGCGCTGAAGTCGCCGATCGTGCATGCGCTGGGTGGCAAGGAGTTCGTGGAGTACGACAACCCGTTCGACGTGGGCATGACCGGGCTGATCGGCTTCAGCTCCGGCTATCACGCCATGGAGGACTGCGACACGCTGCTGATGCTGGGCACGGACTTCCCGTACCGCCAGTTCTATCCCGAAGACGCGACGATCGCGCAGGTGGATATCGACCCGAGAACCTGGGTCGGCGCTGCCGCTTGGACCTGGGCGGGCGTGGTGGGCGACGTCGGCGAGACCATTCGCGCGCTGCTGCCGCGGATCGAGCCCAAGCGCCTTCGTGGTCACCTCGACCGCTGCCTCGCCCACTACGCGCGGGCCCGCGAGGGTCTGAGACGAACTGGCCCGGATCGAACCGGGCCACGACCTCATCCACCCGCAGCAGGTGACCCGCCTGGTCAGCGAGCTGGCGGAAGACGATGCCATCTTCACTGCGACGTGGGCACGCCGACGGTGTGGGCCGCACGCTATCTGGCGATGAACGGCAAGCGCCGCCTGCTCGGCTCGTGGGTGCACGGGTCGATGGCCAACGCCATGCCGCAGGCGATCGGCGCCCAGGCCTCGCATCCCGGGCGGCAGGTGATCTCGCTGTCCGGCGATGGGGGTTTCACCATGCTCATGGGCGACTTCCTCACGCTGGCCCAGGAGGGCCTGCCGGTGAAGGTCATCGTGCTCAACAACGGCACGCTGGGCTTCGTCGAGATGGAGATGAAGGCCGCGGGCCTGCTGGAGACCGGGGTGGAGCTCAAGAACCCCGACTTCGCGGCCATGGCCAATGCCATGGGTATCCACGGTCGCGCGTGTCGCCCGTGCCAGCGACCTGCCCTCCGCCATCGCCGAGGTACTGTCGCACGACGGCCCGGCGCTGCTGGACGTGGTCAGCAACCGGCTGGAACTGTCGATGCCGCCGAAGATCACCGCCGAGCAGGCGAAGGGCTTCAGCCTTTACGCGCTGAAGGCGGTGATGAGCGGCCGCGGCGATGCCATCGTGGACCTGGCCGTGAGCAACCTCAGCCGCTGACGCACAGGGCCACGCCGCAGGGCACGCTCCGGCGGCCTGCGGCGCGGCCGTCTTTCTTCAGCCGGGAGCCACCCCGATGCGTATACTCTTGCGCCATCGATAGCCGCCTGCAACACCATGCCACCGCACGCCTCCAACGACCGGACCCGGACCCCCGGCTCGTGGCACTGACCCTCACGCCTGAAATGATCCTCGTGCTGGGCCTGGTGGGCTTCACCATGCTCATGCTCGTGCTGGAGTGGATCCGGGCCGACCTCGTTGCCCTGCTGGTGGTCGTCACCATCGGCCTGACCGGCCTGATTCCCGGCGACCAGGTATTCAACGGCTTCGCCGGCAACGCCGTCATCGCGATCATCGCGATCATGATCATGGGTGCCGGCCTGGACCGAGCCGGCGTACTCAACCTGACCGCCGCCTTCGTGATGCGCATGGCGCGTGGCGTGGAGTCGCGCCTGGGCGTGGTGGTCAACTCGGTCACCAGTCTGTTCAGCGCGGTGATCCCGAGCCAGGCCCTCGCGGCGCTGATGATCCCCGTGACCAGCCGCCTCTCCGCCCGCACCGGCGTGCCGATGTCGCGCCTGCTGCTGCCGATGGCCTTCTGCATCCTGACGGCCACCAACACCACGCTGATCGCCAATCGCCGTGATCGTGCTGAACGACCTGATCGCCAGCGCAACAGCAACCTTCCGCCGGGGGCGCACACCATCCCCCGTTTCGGCCTGTTCAGTGTCAGCCCGGTCGGCCTCGTGCTGGCCGTGGGGGTGTGCTGTTCTTCTACTTTTTCACCCGCAAGCTGCTGCCCGAGCGCGAGGACGAGCGCCTGAAGGTCACCCCCGGCCGCACGGAAAGCTACTTCGCCGACACCTACGGCATTGCGGGCGAAACGGCGGAGCTCACCGTCACGGCGGAAAGCCCGCTGGTGGGCATGAGCATCGGCGAGGTGGAGCAACTGCACGGTGCGCCGCTGATCCTGGCCATCAAGAACGGCAACGAGAGCCGCGTGGCGCCGCCGTCGGACAGATGATTTGGGTCGGGACGGTGCTCGGTGTGCTGGCACCGAAGGACGCCATCCAGGCGTTCGCCAACAACCAGCTGTGCCGCGTGTCCATGCGCATGCGCCAGCTGGGCGAGCAGTTCAACACCACGCGTGCGGTATTTCCGAAGCGGTGGTGCCGCCCAGCTCGCGCTTCATCAAGCAGACCGTGGGCGAACTGCGCCTGCGCAAGCGCTTCGGCATTTCCGTGCTGGCGGTGAACCGCGGCGACGAGGGGTTCCGCGAGGACGTGCGCGCAGTCAGCCTGCGCGCCGGCGACACCCTGGTGCTGCACAGCAAGTGGCGCGACCTGCTGCTGGCCGAGGAAGACCGCGACTTCGTGGTGGTCACCGATATTCCCAAGGAGGAACAGCGCCCCGGCAAGATCTGGCAGGCGGTGGGCTTCTTCGTGCTGGCCAAGTGCCTGGCCCTGTTCACCCACCTGGACCTGTCGGTGGCCATGATGACCGGCGCCGTGGGCATGCTGCTCACCGGCGTGCTCAACATGGACGAGGCCTACAAGGCGATCAACTGGAAGACCATCTTCGTCACCGCCTGCCTGATCCCGCTGGGCTGGTCGATGATTCCACCGGTACAGCGTCGTGGCTGGCGCAGGAGGTGCTGGCGATCCTCGGCGGCGCACCGCAATGGACCTTGCAGCTGTGCATCGCCGTGCTCACGCTGATGTTCTCGCAAGTGATGTCCAACGTCGGCGCCACGGTGATGATGGTGCCGCTGGCGATCAGCGTGGCGGTCAGCACGGGCGGCAATCCGTCGGCCTACGCGTTAATCGTCGCGGTGTCGTCGTCCAACACCTTCCTGCTGCCCTCGGGCCACCCCGCCCTGATGATGATCGCGGGCCCCGGCGGTATCGCGCGAAGGATTTCCTGCGGGTGGGACTACCGCTGACGGTGCTGGTGCTGGTGATCACCCTGGTGGTGATCAACCTCATGTACCGCTGAGAGGTTTCTCAGCCGCAAGGCGCACCTCGCCCTCGACCACGGCGACGGGCACGGCGCGCAGGCGGTCGCCGCGGCAAGGGCCCTGGGTACAGTCGCCGCTATCGGCCGCGAACGTGGCGCCGTGCGCCGCGCAGATGATCGTGCCGTTGCGGACCAGGAACCGTCCGGGCGCGTAATCCAGCCGGCGGCCCGCATGGGGACACACGTTGAGGTAGGCGCGGGCCTCCTCGCCGCTGCGGTAGACCAGCACTGACTCCACCTCGCCCTGTACGAGGGCTTCGGCTTCGACGGCGCCGCCATCGGGGATGTCGGCCAGCAGGCAGAGGGGTACGGCGGAGAGGTCGGGAGTCATGGCACTTGTCTATGAGGGTGGGTTGCCCCAAGGTAAAGCGGCAACCACGCATGTCATTGTGCCATACGGATTTTTAACCAATGCGCTTCGTCTTCCCGCCTCCTCGTCGCTCCCGCAACCCGCTGGCCCGCGTCCTGTCCGTCGTGGCCGGCCTGGCCGTGCTCGGCGTGCTGTTGGTGTTCGGCGTGGTCGTGATCGGCGTGATGCTCGCCGGCGGCCTGGTTTTCCTGGCCGTCCGCCAGTGGAAACTGGCCCGTGGCGGCGGGCGCCCCGCGCCGCAGCCGTCGGCCGCGCGTGCAGCGCACGAGCCGAAGGTGCTGGAAGGCGAATTCGTCGTCATCCGCGAGCGCCAGCCAGTCCATCACTAAGGCGAGCCGCGCAAGAAGCGGATAGCGGCGGGCGCAGGCGCGCGTCTACGCTGGCCCCTCCCCTCCGGAGGCCACGATGAAAACCCAGGTTCCCGCCATGCGCCCTACCGCCGACGATGCCCTGGAGCGGGTTCGCGCCGCGCTCGATGACGGCAGCTGCGCCAGCGATCTGGCCACGTTGGCTACCCTTGCGGGCCTCAGCCACCCACCTGCAGCGTGCCTTCCGCCGCCGCTTCGGGGTCAGCCCCGCGGAATATGCCCGCGCGCGTCGCTTCGACCAGCTGCGAGGCGCGCTCCGCGAAGGGGCCAGCGTCACCGATGCCGTCTACGAAGCCGGGTTCGGCTCCGGCAGCCGCGTGTACGAAGAGAGCGATCGCCGCCTGGGCATGACCCCCGCCAGCTACCGTGCCGGCGGCGCCGGGGCGACCATTCGCTACAACCACCACGGATACCCCCTCGGGCGCCTGCTGGTCGCCACCACGGCGCGCGGCATCTGCGCGGTGACGCTGGGTGACGACGACGACGCACTGCATGCGCGGCTGGTGGCGGAGTTTCCCCTGGCCGAGCGCGAGCGCGTCGACGCCGGCCGCGACGACTGGCTCGACGCCGTCATCGCGCGGGTCGGCCGCGACCTGGGCTGGACGCATGGCGACACCCCGGCCATGCCGCCGCTGGATGTCGCCGCCACGGCGTTCCAGTGGCGCGTCTGGGAGGCGCTGACGCGCATACCGCAGGGCGAGACGCTGAGCTACGGCGAGCTTGCCGCGCGGCTGGGTGTACCCAAGGCAGCCCGCGCCATCGGGCGTGCTTGCGGCAGCAACAAGCTGGCGCTGCTGGTGCCCTGCCACCGGATCATCCGCGAAGACGGCAGCCTGGGCGGCTGGCGGTGGGGTCTGGAGATCAAGCGGCAACTGCTGGCCATCGAGCGTGCCGTGAGCACCGCTCAAGCCTGACCTGCAAACGTTTCGCTACCGCGCCATGCGCGAGGGCGATATCTTCCCCGTTCCGCGCCGCACGATGCGGCGTGTGCCTGCCCCGGGTTACCCATGTCCGACGCCGTGTGCCACGCAAACGCTCCCGCCCTTCCCCTGGCCAGCCCACGCTGGCTGGTGCCGTTGTCGTTGCTGTCGATGTACCTGATCTGGGGCTCGACCTACCTGGGCATCCGCTATGCACTGGTCAGCTACCCGCCGTTCCTGCTGGCGTCGATCCGCTCGCCGTCGCCGGCGTGCTGATGTTCGCGGTACTGCGCCTGCGCGGAGTGGCTTTGCCCACGGCGCGCCAGTGGCGCAACGCCGCCATCGTCGGCACGCTGCTGCTCGCCGGCGGCAACGGCCTGGTGTGCTTTGCCGAGCAATCGGTCAGCTCCGGCATCGCCGCTGTCGCGGTCGCCAGCATGCCGCTGTTCGCGGCGGCGTTCGGTGGCCTCTATCGCGAATGGCCGACGCGCGGCGAGCTGGTCGGCCTGCTGCTGGGTTTCGTCGGCGTGGTGGTGCTCAACCTGGGCGACGGGCTTTCCGGTGCACCGCTGGGCGCCGTCGCCCTGATCGGCGCGGCCATGGCCTGGGCCTTCGGCTCGGTGTGGTCCAAGCGCCAGGACATGCCCTCGGGCCCCATGAACACCGCGGCGCAGATGCTCTGCGCCAGCGTGTCGCTGGCCATCCTCGCGCTGCTGCACGGCGAGCGGCGCTGCCCGCCATCCGCAGGTCGGCGCGACGATCGCCCTGGCCTACCTCATCGTGTTCGGATCCATCGTCGCCTTCAGCGCCCCTAACGTGCTGAAGACGGTGCGCCCCGCGCTGGCCACCAGCTATGCCTACGTGAATCCCCCCGTGGCGGTGCTGTTCGGCGTGGCCGTGGCAGGTGAGCATGTCGGCCCTTTCGACCTCGCCGGCATGGCCATCATCCTCGTGGGCGTGGGCATCATCACGCTGATGCGCACACGCAAGGCCTGAGTTTCGCCCAGCCGAATGTGACACGGTTCTCGGCCTGCGCCTGCGCCCGCGTTTTTGAGAATTATTCGATGGGCGGTGTGCGACCGCCCGCCTAGGCTGGCCGTTTCACCCACGGGGGAGAACGGCATGACAGGTAGCTGGCAACGCGCAACCGGAAAGCACACCGACGACGCCTGTGCGTCGCGCGCGGCCTCACGGTGATGGGTATCGGCGTGGCGGCTATCGCATCGTGTCAGCGCTTCCGGCCCGATACCGACACCATGTATGCCGACCTGGACGCCCGGCTGTCCGACATCGACGCCTGCGACGCGAAGGCCGGACGCTGGAACACCGAGCGCGATACCTGCGAGGCCAGCAAGGCCCCGCAGGCCGACTGAACCTACAGCTCGCGCAACGCCGTGGTCACCGGCACCCGCGCGGCGCGCAGGGCGGGAAACAGGCCCCGATGAAGCCGATGGCCAGTGCCACTTGATGCCTGTCCACAGCAATGCGCCACTCACGTGGAAACGAAACACCACCTGGCTGAAATTCGAACCCAGTGTCGAGGCGGTATAACCGTTGAACACGAGCCAGACGATGCCGGCGCCGACCACACCGCCCACCAGCGCCAGCATCATCGTTTCCAGCATGACCGACACCACCACCGGCAGTCCACGGAAACCGATCGCCCGTAGCGTCGCGATCTCCCGTGCACGCGCCTGCACGGCCGCGAACATGGTGTTGAGCGCGCCGAAGACGGCCGCCGATCGCCATGATCAACCCCACCGTGATGCCGACGGCACGCAGTACTTGGTCAGGCCTTCGGACTGCTTGCTGAAATAGGCCTGCGTGGTACTGACGTCCACCTTCAGTCGCGGGTCGCCCGCCAGCGATGCCTGGAAGGCCGGGAACGCCTGCGGCGAATCCAGCATCACCGTCACCGACTGCACGCTGCTGCCACGCCGGTACGCCGAGGCGACGCTCTGGGCATCGCCCCACAGCTCGGACTCCAGCGCGTCGCCGGACGTGAACTCGCCGACCACCGTCCACGTCTGCCCGGCCAGGCGGATGCTCTTGCCGATGTCCAGCCCAGCAAATTGCGCGCGCGCACCCTTGCCACGATCAGTTCGCGCAGGCCCGGCTGGAACGTACGTCCCGCCACGATTCTCACCTGGTCGCGCAAGGCCCACACATCGGCGCCGACGCCACGAATCGGCACATTGGCGTCGGTGTCGGGCGTGGCCTTGCGGGGAAGGTTGGCAACGACGACCAACTCGCCGGAGGCGACCGGCCGACCCTTCGCGTCCTTCTTCACACCCGGCGCCTGCGTCACCACGTTGGCGCTGTCGCGATCGAGGATGGAGTTGAGTTCCGCCTGCGAACCGCCACGCAACACGATGGCGGTGCGGTCGTTACCCGTGGCCCGCAGCGTCTCGGCAAAGCCGTCGCTCATCGCCAGCATGGCCACCAGCACGCCGACGACGCCCGCGATACCGACCACCACGACGGATGACGAGCCCAGGCGCTGCACGACGGTGGCCAGGCCGACGCGGGTCACCTGCCAGGTCTGCCGGCCACGCCGGCTGAGTGCCATCCACGCCGCGAAGGCGAGGCCCAGTGCCACGATGCCCTGCCAGGGCAGTGCGATCCATACGCCGAGGAAGGCGGCGATCGTCAGCAGTGTCAGCAGGCCGGAGCCGAGTTTCTTGATGCGATTCATGACGGTTCCTCAGCGCCCGGCGAGCGCATCGACGATGTTGAGACGCATGGCTCGGCGGGCGGGCAAGGCGCCGACGAGCGCACCGATCGCCACCATGAGCACCAGGCCCGTGAGCCATGTCTGCATGCCGATGGGTGGCAGGTTGAGCATGCCGCCGCTGCCCTTGGCGACGACGGGTACCACGATGCCCGCCAGGGCAAGGCCCAGCACGCCGCCCAGCACCAGCAGCAGGATGCCCTCGGAGAGCACCATGCCGAGCACGCTGCGGCTGGAAAAGCCGATCGTCTTGAGCACGGCCAGTTCGCTGGTGCGCTCGCGCACGGCCTGCGCCATGGTGTTGCCGGTCAGCAGGATCAGGGTGAAGAAGACCGCGCCCATGATGGCCGACACGATCAGGCCGATATCGCCCAGCTGCTTGGCGAACGACGCATTGAACGCCTGCTCGGTCTGCGTCTTGGTCTCGTGGTCGGAATTGGCGGACAACGCGTCGATGGCCTTGGCCACGCTGTCGGCCTTGTCCGCCGACGTCAGCTGCACGGCATACCAGCCCACGGCGGTGCCGACGCTCCGGAACGCGTTGGCATCCTCGAAATACTTGTGGTGAAGAAGAACTGCTGGTCGGTGCCATTGGCCGCACCGCGGGCGGGCTTGTAGATGCCGACGATATCGAAGGGCCACGTCTTGTCGCCGTTGCGCTGCGGAAAGATGGTCGATTGCAGGGGCACCTTGTCGCCGACCTTCCAGCCGAAGCGCTTCGCCAGGGCCTCGCCCACGATGGCGCCGGTGCGCGTGGCCTCGAACACCTTCGCTGGTCCTCTGGCAAGTCGATCTCGTGATAGATGTCCAGGTAGTTGTCGCTGACCGCGAAGCTGAGCACGAAGTTCTTCGGGTCCTGGTAGATCCCGCCGAACCAGTTGGCCGTGCCCACGGCCTTGACGCCCGGATCGCCTGGATGCGCGTGGCAAGGCTTGCCGGCAGCGACTGGATGATGGAGTAACGCGACGCGGTGATCAGGCGATCCACGCCGATCACGCTGTCGCCGGAGGAAAACGCCGCGCGCGTGGCATCCAGCATGCCGAACAGCAGGAAGGCCGCGACGATCGACGCCAGCGTAAAGAACGTGCGTGTCTTGCGCCGGAACAGCGCGGCCCAGATCAGGTGCATGTATTTCATGCGGAGCTCCTCGCTCAGGCCACGCATGTTCGACAAGGCTGCCCTTGTCGAGGTGCAGCGTGTGGTTGGCGTACCCGGCCGCCTTGGGATCGTGGGTCACCATGACGATGGTCTTGCCGTGCTCGCGGTTGAGCTCGCGCAGCAGCCCCAGGATGTCCTCGGCGGATTGTCGGTCCAGGTCGCCGGTCGGTTCGTCGCACACCAGCAGCGTGGGATCGGAGACGATCGCGCGGGCGATGGCCACGCGCTGCTGCTGCCCGCCGGAGAGTTCCGACGGCTTGTGCGATGCGCGATCGGAAAGGCCACCAGTTGCAGGGCGATCGATGCGTTCGTGCGACGCTGCGTGGCCGACAGCTTCGTCAGCAGCAGCGGCAGCTCGACGTTGCGTGCGCGGTGAGCATGGGCATGAGGTTGTAGAACTGGAAGACGAAGCCGACGTGCGCCGCGCGCCAACGGGCCAGCGCACCCGCACCCAACCGGTCGACCCGCTCCCCGGCCACGGCAAGGCTGCCCGAGGTCGGCGTATCCAGCCCGCCGATCAGGTTCAGCAGCGTGGTCTTGCCCGAGCCGGACGGCCCCATCAGCGCGAGGAAATCGCCTTCCTCGATCGTCAGGTTCACGCCGTGCAGCACCTCGACCTTCTGCCGGCCGCGTTCGTAGACCTTGGAAAGGTCCTGGATGTCGATCAGGGTAGTCATGGCATGGATCTCCGGCGGGTCAGGGGGACGAAGCGGTGGCGACGGTCGTCGCGGGAGGCGTGGCGGGGGTGGCCGGGTCGGCGGCGCGGCGTTCGAGGAAGGAGACGCGCACACCCATGTCCGGCACGATGCGGGCATCCTTCGTCTCCAGCGCCAGCGCACCTTCACCGTCGCCTTGCCGCGATCGGCCGCGGGCACGATGGCGATCACATGGGCGCCGATCTTCCAGTCCGGATAGGCATCCAGTACGGCCTCCGCCGCATGTCGGCGCGCACGCGGCCGATATAGGCCTCGTTGACATCCACGTCGATCTCCAGCGAATCCATGTCGACGATGGTGCCGACGCCGGTGCGAGTGAAGCCGCCGCCGGCCGACAACGGCGAGACGATCTCGCCGACCTGCGCCGCCTTGTCGGTGATCACGCCGTCGAACGGGGCGCGCACCACGGTGTAGTCGAGATTGACCTGGCCCGCGCCCACTTGCGCGTCCGCTGCGTCGGCCTGGCGGCGTGCGGTATCGAGCTGGGCGCGGTATGTGGCGGCCTGGGTGCGGCTCTGCTCGGCCTGTTGCTTGGAGACCAGCCCGCGCGCGACCAGCGCCTGCTGGCGATCCGCATCGCGCAACGACTGGTCGAGCTGCGCCTGGCCCTGCGCGACGCCGGCATGCGCCGCAGCGGCGCTGGCGCGGCTGGCCTTCAGGCTGGCGCGCAGGGCGTTGTCCTCCAGCCGGGCCAGCACCTGGCCCTTCGTCACCCGGTCGCCTTCCTCGATCAGCACCTCGGTCAGCGTGCCGGTGATCTGTGCGGACACCGTCGCCTGGCGGCGTGCGGTGACGTAGCCGGTGGCCTGCAACACGGTGCCGGCATCGGCCGCGACGGACGACGCCGTGGCCGTGCTAGCGGCCGCGGCGGGCGGGGTGGATGATGGCTGCACCGCGACGGGACGCCGGGCGACGACGAACCAGGCACCGGCGCCGAGGGCCAGCACCACCAGCACGATCCCCAGCAGCCACCAGGCGATACGCGTCGACGTGCCGTTTTCGCCCGTGGGCGATTCCTTCTGCGACCGGTCGATCTTGAGCTGGCGCAGCAGCTCGGCGTTCGCTTTCATGTCCCTGGCCCCTGGCAATGCGGATCGGCAACACGATCATCCGGCTGGGGCGGAACCCGCACCACTTCCGCCCATCAGCCATCCGCCGTGACATCTGTCACCTGATACCCTTTGCCCATGCATACCGTCATCCCAGCGCCGGCCTCGCCGAGCATCCCCGTCACGGGGCGCACCGAACGTTTCCCGGTCCGCCGCGTTTTCTGCATCGGCCGCAACTACGCCGACCACGCGCGCGAGATGGGCGCCTCGGTCGATGCCGCCAACCCGATGTTCTTCACCAAGCCCGCGGACGCCCTCGTCACCGACGGCGCCGACGTGCCCTACCCCTCGGCCACCCACGACCTGCACCACGAAGTGGAAATGGTCGTGGCGCTGGGCTCGGGCGGGTCCGACCTCACGACGGAACAGGCCGCCGCCACGGTCTGGGGCTACGGGGTGGGCCTTGACATGACCCGTCGGGACCTGCAGGCGCAGGCCAAGGCCAAGGGCGCGCCATGGGACGTGGCCAAGGCATTCGATCACTCGGCGCCGGTCTCCGCCCTGGTGCCCGCCGATCGGGCCGCGCCCGACGCCACCACCCGCATCGCGCTGGAGATCAACGGCGAGTTGCGCCAGCAGGCCGTGCTGGGCGACATGGTGCTGGGCGTGCCCGAGATCCTCGCCGCGCTGTCCAAGCTGTTCGAGCTGAAGGCGGGCGACATCGTCTACACGGGCACCCCGGCCGGCGTGGCCGCGCTCGTGCGCGGCGATCGTTTCCGGGCCACCCTCGAGGGCATCGCCACGCTGGAAGGCCAGGTGGTATGAGCCAGCATGGTCGGGTGGACCGACTCCGCCGGGCCTGACTTCGCAAACCCCTTACATCCCGACCGTTAGTTTCTACGTTCGACGTCCCGACCCCAAGGAGAGCCACCCATGAGCATCGTCGCGGAATTCAAGAAATTCGCCCTGCGCGGCAACGTCATCGACCTGGCGGTCGGTGTCGTGATCGGCGCGGCCTTCAGCAAGATCGTCACGTCGCTGGTCGACAACATCATCATGCCGCCCATCGGCTGGCTGATCGGCGGCATCGATTTCTCCGACTGGAAATGGGTGCTCAAACCGGCCGACGCCGCGAACAAGACCGCCGAAGTAGCCATCCAGTACGGCGTGTTCATCAACGTGCTGATCCAGTTCATCATCATCGCGTTTTCCATCTTCCTCGTGGTCAAGGCGATCAACCGCCTCACCCGCCGTGAAGAAGCCAAGCCCGCCGCCCCCGCCGCGGACGTGGTGCTGCTCACGGAAATCCGCGACCTGCTCAAGCAACAAACCCCGCGCGTCTGAATCCCCCATAGGCACACGTAGGAGCGGACGATGTCCGCGATCCAGCCCCCCCCCCCGATCGCCGTCTGCCGCACGCCACGCAAAAAAAGAGGCCACCGGGTGGGAGCCCGGCGGCCTTATCTGGGGAGATCGTTGCGCCGCAGTAGATGAGTCGGGGGACTCGCGGCGCTTATTGTTGGAATGACCTAGCCGAACGCCCGATCAGAAGTCGTAGTTGATCCCGAAGCGGACATAACGCGGCGTGCTGAAGTAGTTGATCCGGTCGTAGTTCGTGTTGAGCGCCTTGCTGTTGCCGTAGAGGGCATACGTGGACGTCGCCACGGACTGGTTCAACAGGTTGTAGACCATCACGTTGAAGCCAAGTTTCTTGTCGGCCCAGACCGGACGGTATTCGGCGGATAGAGAGACGATGTGCTGCCACGGCTGGCGGCCAGCGGCACCGGGTGCGGAGGCGACGCCACCGCAGTAGTGGTAGTAGCTGCCATAACCCACCGGATTGCTCTCGCTCGCGCCGTAATAACCCAGGCACGTCTTCGGCGTACCGGAAAGGATCGCGATGTTGCCGGAGAGCATCCACTCCGGCGCCACCTGCCACGAGCCGTAGATCTTCAGCTGGTGCTTGCGGTCGTTGGACAGCAGGCCGTTGGAGTTTTCCATCAGCTTGCCGAAGTCCCAGTCCACCGTCGCCGACACGTCGGACTGGCCGATGTCGGAGCGCACCTGGCCTTCGCTGTCGCCGTAGCTCTTCGAGTACACGTAGTCGATCTTGGCCTGCCATGTGCCGTCGAACGGATGCTCCAGGAAGGTTTCCAGCCCGTAGTAGCTGCGCTTGGCGTGCGGCATGCCGAAGTCTTCCTTCGTCACGTCGACGCTGTAGTAGCCACCGGCCGGATTGACGATGCGGTAGGTGTTCGCACGACCGGGGTTGGACAGGTAGCAACCGTTGAGCGTGGTCGGGTCGATGTCGTAGCCGAGTGTCTGCGCCTTGGCCGCGATGGTGCCCGTATCGCAGATATCGTCGAGGATGTTGCGCAGCTTGCGTACCTGGCCTTTCATGCCCCAGACGTAGTCGGCATTGATCTGCTGGGTGAAGCCCAGCAGGTATTCGTCCTGGTACTCCGAGCGGATGTTGCTGGAGGCGACCGTCTTCGGGTCCGGTGCCTGACCGTACTCGTTGTTGGCCGACACGGCGCCACCGGTGGACGATGCCAGCGGCGTCAGACCGGTCGGGTTGCCGTTGGCATCAATGCCGGTGTACGTGTAGTACTGGTTGGTGTACAGCGAGCCCGCCGCCGCGCGCAGCGCCACCGAGGCGGGCATGGCGAGGTAATAGCGACCGGCATTGGCGTACACCTTCAGCGACGAGTCGCCATGCACGTCCCAGCTGAAACCGACACGCGGCGCCCATTGCGGCTTGGTCATGCGCAGGTAGGCGTCGCCGTTCGGGTGTAGTTGGTGAACTGGTCGTTGCGCAGACCGATCTTGACCAGCCAGCGATCGTCCACCTGCCAGCTGTCCTCGATGTACTGCGCGCGCTGCTTCACCCGCACCGACGCGGAGGTGCTGTACAGGTACTTGGACACGTAATAGCCGGTTTCGCCACCTGCACCCGTGTTGGGCGCTGCGACAAACGGCGAGTCGCTGATCGGCGTGCTCGGATCGCCGAACGCGTAGATCCATGCGTTACCCGTCTGGCCGTCATCGATATCGTGCGAGTTGAGGTTGTCGATGCCGGCGGTGATCGTGTGGTCGCCGAGCTTCCACGACAGGTCCAGGCGCAGGTTGTTGCTGGTGGCACGGTGGTTCGGATTGTCCGCCGTCAGCACCGTTTGCGCGTTGACGATGGAGGTGCCGCCGGTGATGGCCGGATTCTCGAACTCGGAGCCGTTGATGTACGTCAGGCTCGGATCGTAGCCCGGCGTCTGGCTGAAATACGTCATCTTCTGCTTGCCGTACAGCGCGGTCAGCGTGATGTCGTCGGTGATATAGCTGGTGTACTTGGCGATGGACACCTGGGCACTGTTCTTGGTCGAGGTGTCGAAGCTGTTGAGGTCGCCGGTCTGCTTGGTGTCGTAATCGTAGTTGTACAGGTTGCCCTTGTACGAGGTCTTGGTCGATGCACCCGTCAGTTCGAGGATGTTGTTATCGTTGATGTTCCAGTCGACCTTGGTGTACCACTTCGGATTGCTGTACTGGTACTGCGTGTTGTACGACGAGGTGACCGCACCCAGGCTGTTGCCCGAACGCTTGTCGCCTTCCACGGCGGCGAAGAAGAACAGCTTGTCCTTGATCAGCGGACCGCCGACATAGGCGCTCTCGGTGGTTTCCCACGACTTGTTCTGCGAATAACGACGGTAGATCTCGCCATCGTTGGCACCGGACACGTAATAGCTGTTCGGGCTGGTGCCACGGGCGAATGCCGGGGTCCACTGCACCTGGGCGCCGAAATGCCACTCGTCGGTACCGCGCTTGCCGCTCTGGCTGATCACGCCACCGTCGGAGCGTCCGTAAGCAGCGCCGTAGCCACCGCTGAGGATTTCCTGCTGGTCGATGGCACCGTAAGGCAGGCTGATACCACCGAAGCCGCTGAGCGGATCGGTGGTGTTGAAACCGTTGAGGTAATACGCGTTCTCGGTCACCGACGAACCGGAGAACGAGACGAGCGACGTGCCGGTCGTGCCGCTGGTGAAGCCGCTGTAGCCGGGCACCACGCCGGGCGCCAGCAGAGCGATGGCTTCGGCGCTGCGGGCCAGCGGCAGCTGGGCCAGTTGCTGCGAGGTGATGACGGTGCGCGCATCCACGCTGGACACGTCGATGGCCGGCAGCGAGTTGGCCGAAACGGTCACGGCACCCAGGCTGGTGGTGGCGGCCGTGCCGCCCGCGGACGCGAACGACACCTCGGTACCCGAACCGACCCGCAGCGTGATGTCGCTGCGCGTATCCACCACCTTGCCGCCCTGCACCAGCGATACGGTATACGTGCCCAGGGGCAGCGAGCCCACGGTGTAGCGGCCGTCGCTGCCCACGGTCACCTCGCGGGTGACACCGGAACTGCTCTTGGCCTGGACGGTTTCCCCTTCGGCCGCCGGCGCCTGGCCGAAAATGCTGCCGGTGGTCGACTGCGCCAGGGCGACGGTGCTGCCCAGGGCCATCGCCAGAGCGAGGCTGATCCGGCTGAGCCGGATGGATGTCGGATTCTTCACGTCGGAACTCCCCAAAATTTAAGATGAGCAACGCCACGGGGCCGGCGCTCGGCAAAGCGCTCTTTCCCCACTGCCCATGGCGCGTGATTCGGTGCATCACATTGCGTGGCCGCATGGCCACGACATCAATCTAGTGTTAAGAACATGCACCTATTCGGCGGAAACTGCCGCGTCATTCGGTCATTCGTTGGATGTTTGGACGTCCGAACCATCCAGCAGGACGACCTGACCGAGCATGGCTGCCTGACGAAAGCGCCGCGGCGACGTGCCCACGTGATCGCGGAAGCAACGGCTGAAATTAGTCATGTCGCCGAAGCCCCAGGCATGCGCGATCTGCGCGATGCTGCGGTGGCGCAGACGCGGATCGGCCAGTTCGCGCTGGCAGCGGGCCAGGCGTTCCAGGCGCACCCAACGCATCAGCGTCACGCCCTCGTCGGAAAATAATTCGAACAGGTGACTGGACGACAGGCCGACGCCTTTCGCGATCATGTCGATGCACAATTCGGGATCGGTCAGGTGCTCGCGGGCGTACTGCCGCACCTGGCGCTTGTGGTACTGGCGCAGGCGCGGCAAAGCGTCACCTTCCACACCCACCGACTCCAGGGCCGCCGCAAGAAGGTGCGGAACGGCATCGGCCAGCCGATCGGCCACGGCTTCGGTCAGGCCCGCGGGATGCGCGAACATTTCCTGGAACATCACACGGAGGAAGCCGACGGAGGCAAGGTGTCCCGGCAAGCCGATGGCCGCGATGTCGGCCAGGCGGGGAATGGCGTCACGCAAGGCCACCAGGGGAAGATGGATCGCCTGCACCGTGCATCGCCCCACCTCCAGGCGGAACGGCCGCGACAAGTCGATGATGCAGAAGTCACCTGCAGTCAGGTCGCCCTGGCGACCGTGCTGTTCGATGTGCGCGCGGCCGTCCAGTTGCAGGCTGAGCACACGGCCTGCCGGTGCTCCGGGGGCAGTGCGTTTTCGGTCAGCACGTGGGGCGTGTGGCGGAAGACGCCCAGGCGCAGACGTTCCCCGGCATACCCGTCGATCAGCGCGCTGGTCTCGAAGCGGCTGGGCGCGCGCTCGACCAGCGCCTGCCAGAAACGACGGGCCTGGAGGCGATTATTTGCGATACCCTCGTCGACGGGTGGCGACTCGGCAAGAACGTGCGATAGGGACGGCAAGGCGGCGATTCCGATAGGCGGGTGGGCACGGGGGCGCGGCAAGCGGCTTCATGGTCTTCCCTGTATGACGTGTGCGTTGGCTTACGCTAAGCGGTTGGCGTCACGGAAGAATGTCGCTGTGTGTCCGTTGTGTGTCGGCTCTTTTGCCGCGTCGGCAAACACCGCGCACCTGTGTCTGGTATCTAGTCCCCATGTCCATGGACCTCCATCCCCTCATCCTGGTCGTCGACGACGATCCCGAACTGCGCGAGCTCATCACCGGCTTCCTCGGTGGCCACGGCTACCGCGTGCGCGCCGCGGAGAACGTCGCGGCCATGACCGCGTCGATCGAGCGCGAACGACCCGACCTCATCGTGCTGGACGTGATGATGCCGGGCGAGGACGGCCTGAGCGCCGCGCGCCGGCTCGCTGCGGCCAAGGGGCCGCCGGTCATCATCCTCAGCGCCCTGGGCAGCGATACCGACCGGATCATCGGCCTGGAGGTGGGCGCCGACGATTACCTGGCCAAGCCGTGCAACCCGCGCGAGTTGCTGGCCCGCGTGCGTGCGCTGCTCCGTCGCAGCAGCCGGGGCGAGGCGGTGCAGGCCGAGGAGGCGCGCCCTTACGGTTTCGCCGGCTGGCGACTGGATGTCACGCGGCGCGACCTGCGCGATCCCACCGACATCTTCATCAACCTGTCCGACGGCGAGTTCGCCCTGCTCCGCGCGTTCGTCGAGCATCCGCAGCGCATCCTCAGCCGCGACCAGCTCCTCGACCTGGTGCACGGCGGCCGTGCGGAGGTGTACGACCGTGCCATCGACACGCAGATCAGCCGGCTGCGTCGCAAGCTCAACGACAGGGCGCAGGAAGAAATGATCCGTACCGTGCGCAGCGAGGGCTATATGCTGCTGCCGAAGGTGACCCGATTGTGAGCCGAGGGGCCGGACCATCCATCTTCGTTCGCACCTTCCTGTTGACGGTGTGTGCCCTGCTGGTCGCGTCGGGCATCGGGCTTGGCATCCTGGCGTGGCGACCGCCGATGCTGCCGCCCCTTGCCAGCCTGTTCGACGTGGTCGCGGCCCTGCGCATGGACGACACGCCCCCGGGTCCGGCGGATGTCGCCGGCCAGGGTACCGCCACCGACGGGCGTGCCATGAACGCCGCTGGCGACGACGACAGGCGCATGCCGCCCCTCGGCATGGCGTTCATGCCGCCGGTCCCGGCGGATCTGGACGTACTGACCCAGGCCACTCCACCGTGGCGCCGGACGGCACCGACGCGCGGCTCTCGGCCCACCTGTTGCCACGGCTGGCGATGTTGCTGCGCGTGCGTCCGGAGGCCCTGCGCGTGTACGCCACGGACAGCCACATGGACCGGCATCGCGGCGGCATGCGGATGACGCTGGGCCCCGCATCGGTGGTCGGCTGGCAGCAGCCCGACGGGCGCTGGCGCGTCGCCCGGGTGCCTGGCGAGACGTTCCCCAACCTGCTGCAGGAAGACATCCTCTGGCTGCTGGGCGCCGGCGTCCTGATCCTGCTGCCGCTGGCCTGGTGGTTCGCGCATGCCTTGTCCGCGCCCATCCACCGTTTCGCCGAGGCTGCACAGCGCCTGGGCGCGGACACCGGCGCACCACGGTGCCACGCGATGGCCCGCCGGAAATGCGGCGCGCCGTGGATGCCTTCAACACCATGCAGGGGCGCGTGAATCGCCTGCTGCACGAGCGCACGCACCTGATCGCCGCCATCGCGCACGACCTGCGCACACCGCTCACGCGCTTGTCCTTCCGTCTGGATGGCCTGCCGGAGCCGCTGGGTGCCAAGGTGGACGCCGACCTGCGCGAGATGAAGACCATGATCTCGGCCGCGCTGGATTTCATGCGCGACCGCTCACTCGGCATGCAGCGGCAACCGCTGGATTTCCGCCTCCTGGTCGAGAGCGTGGCCGACGACCTGGTGGACGTGGGCTACGACGTCTCGATCGTGCCCGGTCCACCGGTCACGCTGGACGGCGATCCGGTCGCCCTGCGTCGCGCCGTGGTCAACCTCGTCGAGAACGGCCTGAAGTACGGGCAACGCGTTCGCCTGCGCCTGCGTGCCGGCCATGGCGAGTGCCTGCTGGAAGTGGACGACGACGGCCCCGGCGTTCCCGAGACCATGCAGCAGCAGGTTTTCGCCCCCTTCTTCCGGCTCGAATCCTCGCGCAACCGCGACACACCGGTGGTATCGGCCTGGGCCTGGCCACCGTGCGCGCCATCGTGCTGGATCATGGCGGCAGCATCGTGCTGCGCAATCGCAAGGAGGGCGGCCTGCGCGTCGTGGTCACCTTGCCGCAGTCGTAGGTGCATGACTTTCGACCTACGCGGGGACACCCCGTGCCGTGGTCATAATCGACCTTTACCGTCCCCGGGGGTCACCATGCGTCCTATGTTCCGCCCGCACGCGCTTGCCGCGTGCCTCATGCTCGCCTTCTCGGCCCATGCCGCCGACAAGGCCACCACCCTCCCGGACAACGCCGTGGCCGCCGCCAGCCAGTTGCGCGACCGCGCCATGAACGACGACACCGGCTATGCCTTCGTCTCGGGCCTGACCACCGAGGTGGGAGCACGGCTGGCCGGCAGCGCCGCGGATGCGCGCGCGGTGGCCTGGACCGTGGCGAAGTTCAAGGCGATGGGCTTCGACAAGGTCTACACCGAGAAGTCAGCTATCCCCTGTGGCAGCGCCGCAGCGAGCACGCCCAGGTGGTGTCGCCCTTCCCGCAGCCGCTGGCGCTGACGGCGCTCGGGTATTCCGCGGGCACGCCTGCGGGCGGCCTGACCGCTGACGTCGTGGGCTTCGACGACCTGGACGCGCTGAAGCGTGCCGACCCCGCCAGCGTCAAGGGCAAGATCGTCTACGTGTCCACGCACATGCAGCAACAGAAGGACGGGCACGACTACGGCAAGGGTTCGGCCACGCGCACGGGCGGCCCGGTGCTCGCCGCGAAGATGGGCGCGGCGGCATTCCTGCTGCGCTCCGCGGGTACCGACCCGCACAGCCGCACGCCGCACACCGGCGTGACCGGCTTCACCGATCCGAAGCAGGCGATTCCCGCCGCCGCGTTGTCGCTGCCGGATGCCGACCAGCTCGAACGCATCCTCAAGGAAGGCAAGCCGGTGACGCTGCGCCTGGACCTGGACGTCGGCTTCGCCGGCACGTACGAAGGCGCCAACGTCATCGCCGAAATCACCGGTCGAAAGCATCCCGACCAGGTCGTGGCCATCGGCGGCCACCTCGATTCCTGGGACCTCGGCACCGGTGCGATCGACGACGGCGCCGGCGTGGCCATCGCCGCGGCCGCCGCCAAGCTGATCAAGGACATGCCGCAGCGTCCGGACCGCACCATCCGTGTGATCGCCTTCGCCAACGAGGAAATGGGCCTGTGGGGCGGCAAGGCCTATGCCGAAGCCCATGCGGAGGACGTGGCGAAGTTCCAGCTCGGCACGGAATCGGATTTCGGCGCCGGTCGCATCTGGCGCATGACCGCCAGCGTGAAGCCGGAGGCGCGCGACGCGATCGCGCAGATCGCCAAGGTGCTCGAGCCCATCGGTGTCACCTATGACGCCAGCAAGCCCGGCGGCGGCGGCTCGGATCTCTCGCAGATGCACGCCAAGGGCATGGCGGCGTTGTCGCTCACGCAGGACGGCACCGACTACTTCGACTACCACCACAACGCCAACGACACGCTGGACAAGATCGACCCGAAGGCCCTGGCGCAGAACGTGGCGGTGTACGCCACATTCGCCTACCTGGCCGCGCAGGCGGACGGTGATTTCGGCTCCGCCCCCGGCGCCTTCGCCAGCGACGGCGCCCACGACTGACGCCCCCACGCGACGACAACCCGAGGTAGGAGCGCACGATGTGTGCGACATCCTCTCGCGACGACCCGGCGTAGGAGCGCACGATGTGTGCGACATCCTCTCGCGACGACCCGGCGTAGGAGCGCACGATGTGCGCGACATTTTTTGAGGCCGAACCTCAAAGCTGTCGCGCACCGTCCAAGGTTGTCGCGGCGTTTTTCGCGCACATCGTGCGCTCCTACACCACGGTGGGGGGCGCGGTGCGGCGGGATGCCAGGCGATCCTGCAGGCGGTTCATGTAGAGGTAGATCACGGGCGTGAGGTACAGCGTCAGGATCTGCGACACCACCAGGCCGCCGACCACGGCCAGGCCCAGCGGGCGCCGCGTCTCCGCGCCGGCGCCGATGCCCAGGGCGATCGGCAGCGTGCCGGCGAAGGCGGCCATCGTGGTCATCATGATGGGCCGGAAACGGACGCGGCAGGCCTCGAAGATCGCGTCGTGCGGCGCGATGCCCCCGTCGCGCTGACGCTCCAGCGCGAAGTCGATCATCATGATCGCGTTCTTCTTCACGATGCCCACCAGCATGACGATGCCGACGAAGGCGAACAGGTCCAGCGACGCGTGGAACAGCACCAGCGTCAGAAGCGCCCCGACCGCGGCGGCCGGCAGGCCGGAGAGGATCGTCAGGGGGTGGATGAAGCTCTCGTAGAGGATGCCGAGCACGAGGTAGATCACGAACACCGCCAGCAGCAACAGCAGGCCCATACCCTTGACCGAGTCCTGGAACGCCTGTGCGGTGCCCTGGATACTGCCGCTGAGCGTGCTTGGCAGGTTCATCGCCGTGGTCGCTCGCTGGATGCGCTGCACGGCGTCACTCAGCGAGACGCCCGGCGCGAGGTTGAATGACACGGTGACGGCCGGCAGCTGCCCCTGGTGATTGACCGTGAGCACCTGCGGCTTGCGCTCGAACGTCGCCACGGTGCTCAACGGCACCAGCTTGCCCGTGTCCGAGGTGACGTACAGCCGTGAGAGCACTGCCGGATCGTCCTGCAAGCGACGTTCCACCTGCAGGATCACCCAATACTGCGTGGCCGCGCCGTAGATCGCGGATATCTGGTTCTCGCCGAACGCATCGCCCAGGGCGGTCTGCACCTGTGACATCGTGAGGCCCAGCGGACCCAGCTTGTCGCGGTTCACCGTCACCACCATCGACGGACTGTTGAGGTCCAGGTCGGTGGTGACGTCCTGGAAGCCGGGCAGCTTCTGAAAGGCCGCGACCAGCTTGCCGGACCAGGCATACAGCGCACTCAGGTCGGTCGACTGCACCGTGTATTGGTATTGCGCCTTCGACTGGCGTCCGCCCACCTGGATTGCCGGCGGGTTCTGTATATAGGCACGGATGCCGGGCACGTCGGCGAAGCGCTTTCGCAACGACTGGATGATCTCGTCGGGCGTGGTGTGTCCGCGTGCCCCGGGGTCCTTCAGGCGCAGCAGCAGCGAACCGGCGTTCACCGTGGCACGCGCGCCACCGGCACCGACACTCGACATCACCGCTTCGATGTTCGGGTCGTCCTTCGCGATCTTGGCCAGTACCTGTTGCCGCGCCGACATGGCGGTGAACGATATATCCGTGGGCCCTTCGGTCGTCACGCGCAGCTGGCCGCTGTCACCGGCCGGGATGAAATCCTTCGGGGTGACGACGAACAGCACACCCGTGGCCACGAGACTCAGGGCGAATACCAGCAGTACCGTGCGCGGATGGCGCATGCACCAGGCCAGCGTGCGCGTGTAGCCGTCCGACACCGCGCCGAAGCCGCGGTCGAACCAGATCACCACGCGGCTGCGCTTGTCGTGCGCGTGCGCCTTGACGAAGCGACTGCACAGCATGGGGGTCAGCGTGATGGAGACGAATCCCGATATCAGGATCGACACGCTGATGACCACGGCGAACTCGTGGAACAGTCGGCCCACGATGCCCCCCATGAACATCACGGGGATGAACACCGCCACGAGCGACAGTGTCATCGAGAAGATGGTGAAGCCGATCTCGGTGGCACCCTTGATGGCGGCCTCGTACGGCGCCTCGCCCATCTCGATGTGGCGCATGATGTTTTCCAGCATCACGATCGCATCGTCGACGACGAAACCGACCGCCAGCGTCAGTGCCAGCAACGACAGGTTGTCCAGGCTGTAGCCCAGCGCGAACATGGCCCCGAACGTGCCCAGCACCGAGATCGGCAGGGCCACGGCGGGAATCAGCGTGGCGGACGCATTGCCCAGGAACAGGTAGATCACCAGCACCACCAGGACGCCGGCCAGCACCAGGGTGAACTGCACGTCGTGCACGGAGTCGCGGATGGATACCGAGCGGTCGTACATCACGTCCAGCTTCACCGACGGCGGCAGCGTGCGTGAAAAATCCGGCAGCAACGCGAGGATGCGATCCACGGTTTCCACCGTGTTGGCACCGGGCTGGCGCTGGATGGCCAGCGTGATGGCGCGTGTGCCATTGAACCAGCTGGCCTTCTGGTCGTCCTGCACGCTGTCGCGTGGCACGGCGATATCGGACAGGCGCACGGGCGCGCCGTTGCGATACGCCACCACCACCTGGGCGTAATCCGCCGCACGCATCAGCTGTCCGTCCGATCGGATGGACAGCAACTGGCGGCTGCCATTGAGCGACCCCGTGGCCCTGTTGACGTTGGCCGACGCGATCGCGGCGGCCATCTGGTCGACGCCGATGCCCGTGGCGGCCAGTCGGTCGGGGTCCACCGCGATGCGCACGGCGTACTTCTGCGAACCGTATACGCTGACCTGCGCCACGCCATCGACCATCGACAGGCGCTGCGCCAGTTCGGTCTCGGCGTAGTCGTCCACGGTGGACAACGGCAACGTGGACGACTGCATGGTGAGGAACAGCATGGGCGCGTCGGCCGGATTCACCTTGCGATAGGTGGGCGGCGTGGGCATGTCCTGGGGCAACTGGCGCTGCGCGGCGGAGATGGCCGCCTGGACGTCCTGGGCCGCGCCGTCGATGCTGCGATCCAGCGCGAAGGTCACCGTGATCGTGGTGGATCCCAGCGAGCTGGACGAGGTCATCGAATCGATGCCGGCCACGGTGGACAGCTGTGCCTCCAGCGGCGTCGCCACCGACGACGCCATGGTTTCCGGCGAGGCACCCGGCAGGCTGGCGCTGATGTTGATCGTCGGGAAGTCGACGTTGGGCAGCTCGTTCACCGGCAGCCTGGGATACGCCACGATGCCGAAGATGACCAGGGCGGCCATCAGCAGCGTGGTCATCACCGGCCGACGGATACAGAGTTCCGGCAGGTTCATCCCGATGCCCTCATCCCTCGTCGACGCGCACGCGCGCGCCGTCGACGAGCAGCAGTTGGCCTTCGGTGACCACCCGTTCGCCGGGCTGCAGGCCCTTGTCCACCACCACCCGGTCGGCCGTGGTGGCGCCCGTGGTGATCGGCCGCTGCTCCACGGTCTGGTCGGGCTTGACCACGAAGACGAACGTGCCGGCGGACGAGCTCTGCAATGCGATCACCGGGATGCTGACCGCGTCGCGCAGCCGCGTGGTCGGCAAGGTCACCTCGGCGAACTGCCCCGGCGTGAGCCGGGCATCCGCGTTGGCGAAACGGCCCTTGAGGACGATCGTGCCCGTGGTGACATCCACGGCGTTGTCGATGAATTCCAGGTCGCCTTGCAGCGGTGCGCCCGTGTCGCCGGGAATGGTCGCGTGCACCGTCAGCGGCCCGCGCCGCACGCTGTTGCGCACGGCGGCCAGGCTGTCCTCGGGGATGGCGAAGGCGATGCGGATGGGATCGACCTGGTTGAGCACCACGATGTCGGTGGTGTCGGCCGTCAGGGTGGCGCCCGGCCAGGCCAGCGGCGAACCGGTCACGCCATCGAACGGGGCCCTGATCGTCGTGAAATCGAGCTGTGTCTGGGCGGCCCGCACCGCGGCACGGTCACTGACCAGCGAGGCGCGGGCGACGCCGAGGTTGGCCTTGTAGAGGTCGAAATCGGCGCGACTGACGAAGCCTTTGCCCAGCATGCTCTGGTAACGACCCAGATCGGCCTCGGCCTTGGCCAGTTGGGCTTCGTCGCTGGCCACCCTGCCCTGCGCCTGATCCAGCGCGGCCTGCAGCGGACGTGGATCGACGCGGGCAAGCAACTGGCCCTTCGTCACGTGGGCGCCCGGCGTGAAGGCCAGCGTCTCGAGTTGTCCGCTGACGCGCGAGCGAACATCGACCGTGGAATACGCCTCCGCGCGACCGATGATCTTCAGCGACAGGTCGATCTCACCGCGCTGCGCCTGGGCCGCCTTGACCGGCGTCGCTTCCGTCGGACGCGAGCCGCCGAGGGTCTTCGGCGCGTCGTCGTGCCCCGTTCCATGCCGCCAGAAAGCGATGCCGACGGCGGCGACGACCAGGAGGCCGACGATGAGGACGAGCTTCTTCCCTGGGGATCGCTGCATGGATGCTCCGGCCGGAGCCTTCGGGCTTCGGTCGCCGCATCCGGGGACGCGGACATGGGTGTGGGATTTCGAATAACCGTAAACGCTAACGCATATCCGTCACGACGGTTGACCGGCGGCTCAGCTCTCGTCGCCCGGCCCGTCCAGCGCCTGGAGGTTTTCCTTCATGCGGTCCAGGACCGCCAGCATCACCTGCAGGTCGTCCAGCGAGATGCCCTGGGTGGCGTCGCGACGGAGGCCACGTGCAATATCTTCCATGTCGTCGATGACGCCACGGGCCTGTTCGGTGTCGTGGAGGCGCCAGGCCCGGCGATCCTTCGGATCGGCCCGGCGCTCGACGAATCCGGCCGCCTGCAGGCGATCGATGACGCGGCCCACGGCGATCGGCTCCATGTCGAGCTGCTCCGCCAGTTCGTTCTGGCGCATGCCTGGCAGCCGATGCAGTGCCTTCAGTGCCCGCCATTGCGCGCGGGTCAGCCCGAAGCGTACCGCCCGACGATCGAAGTGCTTGCGGAAGAGCAAGGTCACGTCGTTGATCAGGTAGGCGAACGAGATGTCTTCAACTTTGATCGGGTCGGCCATAACCTTCGGGGACAATACAGAACTGACAGACGACCATCGTAGCCAATTGGCGCCGTGCCGTCACAAGGAGTTGACCTGTGGGCCTGACCATCCGCGAGGCGGACATCACCACCCTGGCGGTGGATGCCATCGTCAATGCCGCCAACCCGTCCCTGCGGGGCGGCGGCGGTGTCGACGGTGCCATCCATCGCGCTGCCGGTCCGGCGCTGCTGGCGGCCTGCCTGGCCTTGCCGGAGCACCCCCGGGGGTACGCTGCCCCACCGGCGACGCCCGGATCACCCCAGGATTTGCCCTTCCGTCCCGCTTCGTCATCCATACGGTTGGGCCCGTGTGGCAGGGTGGTGGACACGGTGAGCCCGCCCAACTTGCCCAGTGCTACGAAAACTGCCTGCGGCTGGCACGGGAGCACGGACTGGCGTCCATCGCCTTCCCCGCCATCAGCGCGGGCGTCTACGGTTATCCGTCCGACAGCGCCGCCCGCCTGGCGGTGCAGACGGTGCGCAAGGCGCCGTGGGCGCCCGAAGAGGTCGTGTTCTGCACGTTCGGCGCGGCCATGACCCGCACTTACGAAGCCGCGCTGGCGGGCGGCTAGCGCGGATAGAGCGGCGGCAGCACGGTGCTGTCGCCGCCACGCGATGGCGTTTTCCAGGTGAATCCATCCACGAACGCCTGGCGCAGGCCGTCACGATCCAACGCCGCGCCGGCGAAGCGGGCGCGCTGCAGCTGGGCGATCGCCGCCGGTTGCGGGCCCGGCGCCAGCAGCGCGGACAGCGCACCCAGCGTCCGCGCGGAAGGCTGCACGCCGGTGGCCCAGCCCAGCAGCGCCCGCTCGATGGCGACGGGCTCGGCATGGGCAGCGGCCTTGAGAAAGGCCTCGCGCGCCGGTCGTTCCCGAGCCGGAGCCACCACGGCGGGACGGGCCGACGGCGGCGCTCCGTGGTTGCGGCGCCGCAGGGCGAACCACGCCGCCACGGTGAGCAGCCAGAGCACGCACACGCCGGCGAACAGCCATGGCCAGGGCACGCCGCTCGCGGGCAACGACGGGGCCGGTGTAGACACGGCTGAACCTGCCGTCGACGCGTTCGCCACGGCGGCGGGCGGTGTGCCCGCAGGCGACGCGGCGGAACCGGCCGCGGGCGCCACCTGGATGTCACGCGCGGGCACCGTCGCCACTTCCGCGGTGTCGGTAACGACGTTCCACCAGTGCAACGTGGTGGCGGGAATATGCAGCGTGCCGGCCCGCGTCGGTACGACCGCGAAGCCCTGCTGGCGTCGCCCGGTGATCCACGGACCGCTTGCACCGCCGCCGGTCACCGCCTTGTCGGGATAGACGTCCGCGCCGTCGAGCGTCGGCAGCGACAGCGCCGGCAACGCCTCGAACGGCATGCCGGTGGCATCGACGCGCATGGTCAGCGTCATGGGCTGGCCCACACGCGCTTTGCCGTCCGGCGGTATGCCGTCGAGCGCCAGCGTGAGTTCGCGGGCCGGAATCCACGCACCGCCGGTGGCGCCGGCTGGCCGCTGGCGCACCTGGACGATGCTGCGTTCGGCCACGGCGTTGACCGGCGAACCCGTGCCAAAGAACGCACTGGCATCGGAGGCGTCCACCGCCGTGCCCTGGAAGCTCGGCGGATGGATTTCCAGTGTGCCGGCATGCTGCGGGAAGATGGCGTAATGGCGCTCGACCACGTTGAAGCGGCGCCCGCCGCGGGTGGTCTGGAAATTGGCATCCTGGCCGACGCGGCGGATCTCCGCGCCTTCCGCCGAGGGATCGTCGAGCTGGCCGTCGGCCAGGTTGACCGCGAAATACAGGCGCAGCGTGTAGTCGATCTGCTGCCCCACATACGCCTGCGACGGGTCGGTCTTGGCCTCCAGCACCACGGGCCGGTCTGCCGGCGCGTTGGACGCGTTGCCCGCCGGCGCGACATCCAGCGTGAGCGGTTGCGTCCGCTGCCCGCCCACGATCAGCGCCGGTACCGTCAGGTGCCCCTCGCGTCGCGGCCGCAGCGCGATGCCCAGGATGGTATGGGCTTCACGGCGACCGTTGACCACGCTGAGACTGCGGTTGGTCGAGGTACCCAGCACCACGAAGTCCGCCATCAGCGGCGACAGGTCGGGCGTATCGCCAGCGGCATCGCCCAGCTCGATGTTGAGCGTGACGGTATCGCCCGCGTCGATCGAGGCGCGGTCCAGCGAAGCCGTCGGCGCTAACGCCTGGGCAAGGGCGACAAACGACAGGCAAAGCAACAGGCAGGCAAGGAGCAGGCGGCGCATCGTCATTCCTCCGGCTCCGCACCATGGCGACGCTGGTACTCGAGCATGAATTTTCTTCGCAGCAGGCCGCCGGATCGTCGGGCACGCGCAGCAGCGCGCGTTGCACGTCGGGCGGCAGTTTCGACGCCGCATCGGCGTCGGACAACGCGCCCAGGTCGTGCGGCTTGCCATCGTCCTTCCTGGCATCCTGGGCAGCAGCTTTCCCGGACAGTGCCTGGTCCATCTTTTCCTTCAGCGCGGCCTGGGCACGCTCGGCTTCGGCTTTTTCGGCCGCAGACTTGGCAGCCGCATCGCCCTGCGGCGGCGGCGCCTTGTCGGGATCCTTGTCGCCATCCTTCCCGGAGCCGCTGTCGTCCTTGCCTTCGTCACCCGGCTTCTGGCCATCCTTGCCGGGCGTCGACTGCTTGCCTTGCGAGGGATCTTTCCCGTCCTTGCCGGAGGAGTCTTTCGAGTCGTCGCCCGCGTTCTTCGGATCCTGCTGGCCGGCGTCGTTCTTGTCGCCGTTGCCCTGCTGACCGTCCTTGCCGCTCTTGCCCTGCTGATCCTTGTTGCCCTGCTGGTTCTTTTTGTCCTGCTGGTTGTCCTTTCCGTCCTTCGAAGCGTCGTCGCGCTTCTTGAGGAAGTCGGCCACCGCCGCGCGATTGGCGGCGGCGTCCGCATTGTGCGGATCGACCTTCAACGCGCGATCGTACGCCGCCAGTGCATCTTCGTAGTGCTGCTGCTTCGCCAGCGCATTGCCGAGGTTGTATTGCGAATCCGTGTCGGTACCGGATTGCAGCGCGCGTTGCGCCGCCGCGAAATCGCCCGCCTTGTATGCGGCGGCACCGCGCAAGGCGGGGCTGCGCGCCAGCGCTTGCGCCCGTTTGGCGTCACCCTCGCGCAGGGCCGCCGCGGCCTGCTGGTCGGGCGTTCGGAACGCGTCGACCACGCCATCCGCATGCGCGGGTGGCGACCACGGAAGGCAAGCCAGCAACAGGGCTAGCAGCCAGCCCCGACGAAAGGCCAGCGCGACCAGTGGCAACAGGGGCAGCAGCAACCACGGGCCACGGTCCTGCCACGCACCCGCCTGGGCACCGTCCACGGCCCTGCCCTGCCCGTCGTCGTGCAGCATGCCGGCCAGCGTGGCGACGTCGGTGCCGCCATCCGCCAGCGGGACGAAGCGACCGCCGCCGGCAGCGGCTACCGCCGACAACGCGGCATCGTCACGTGCCGCGAGGGCGATGGCGCCGCTGTCGTCCTTGAGGAAGCCGCCATCCGGTGTCGGTACCGGCCCGCCTCGTACCGTACCGACCCCGAGCACGGAGACACGTGCCCCGGCGGCACGCGCACGCGCCGCAGCCGCCACGGCCGAGCGATCGGCCGTATCCGTCACGAGCACGATGGATCCGCCGCGAAGATCCGCATGACGGATCAGGTCGGCCGCCATATCGATCGCCTTGGCCGGGTCGTCGCCGGTCACGGGCATCGTGTCGGGCGAGAGTGCCGTCAGCAGGTCGTCCACGCTGTGCGCATCCGTGGTGAGCGGTGCGACGATGAAGGCTTCGCCGGTGTAGGCGATCAATCCGTTCATCCCGTCGCGGTTGGCCGCATACAACTCGCGGACCTTGTAACGCACGCGGCTGAGTCGATCCGGCACGATGTCTTTGGCCAGCATGTGCGGCGACATCGACACCACGACCACCTGCGCCGCGTGTTCGGCGAAGAGCTTCTGCGATTGCCGGTTCCAGGTAGGGCCGGCCAGCGCCAGCACGGCGAGCAACCCGGCAGCGAACACGGCCACGGCCGGCCCGCGTGAGGCCGACGGCGTGCCGTCGAGCAGGTAGGGCAGCAAGGCGGGATCGGCCAGTCGTGACAGGGCGCGTGACGACGAGCCGCGTCGCCCGACCAGCCAGGCAATGGGTGGCACCAGCAGCGTCAGCCACAACCACTGCGGCTGGAGGAAATGGAAGTCGGCCATCGAGGGAATCATCGACGTGCACTCCCGCCCAGATAGCGCGGCGCGACGCCGACGAGCAGCAGGCCCAGCGCCAGCAGCAATGGCCAGCGGAACAGTTCGACATGCGGACGCAGGGCAGCCCCTTGTTGCGGCAGCGGTTCGAGGGCGTCGATGGCGCGATACGCCTGCGCGATTTCATCCGTATCGGTGGCGCGGAAGAAACGACCGCCGGTCTGCCTGGCGATATCGGTGAGCATGCCTTCGTCCAGGTCGGCCGACGGGTTGACCGTATGGCTACCGAAAAAGTCGGGGACACGCATCGCCGTGGCGCCGATGCCGATGGTGTAGATACGCACGCCCGCCGCCTTCGCTGCACGTGCCGCCTCGCGCGGTGCGATGGACCCGGCATTGTTCACGCCGTCGGTGAGCAACACCACCACGCGCGCCTGCTCGGGAAGGTTGGCCAGTCGTTTCACCGCCACGGCCAGGGCATCGCCGATCGCCGTCTCGCGGCCCGGCAGTCCGACCACGGCACCGTGCAACTGCGCTCGCACGGCATCGAGGTCGTAGGTGAGCGGCGTGACCAGGTACGCCTGCGAGCCGAACAGGATGAGGCCGAGCTCATCGCCCGCACGCCGATCGATGAAGTCGCCGGCGATCGCTTCCACCGCGGCGAAACGCGTGACCGTGCGACCGGCCAGGCGCATGTCGTCCAGCGACATGCTTCCGGAGAGGTCGACCGCGAGCATCATCGCGCGCCCGCTGCGCTGTTGCGGTTCCGGTGGGCCCAGCTGCTGCGGACGCGCCGCAGCGGCGACCAGGCATAGCCAGGCCAGCGCGAGCAGCAGCGTGGATGCGAACGGCGCCCGCATCGATGCGGCCTGTGTCAGCGCCAGCCCGGGTTGCGGCAGGTTCAGCGCCTGCGCAGGCCGCACCGGCCGCAACACGCGGCGCAGCAGCCACGGCAACGGCAGGGCGAGGAACATCCAGGGCCAGGCGAAGTCAGGCAGGAACATGCGATGCCCTCCCCGGTGTGGCGGAGGCCGGACGACGACGCATCGCCGCGCGGATCCAGGCTTCCGCATCGCGTGCCACGAGCGGCACGTCGAGTGACACGGCCGGCTGGTAGATCGCCGTATCGAGCTGCACAAGACGAGTCACGTCGCTATGCGGCGCCATCGACGCCAACGCGTCGCGCCATGCATCCCCACGCAGCGTGACACTGCGGGCGTCGCGCGTACGGGCGACGCGACGAAGCAACTGGCTGACCGCCGCGGCGAAGTGCGCGGTATCGCCGTCCGCGGCATGCCGTGCACGGGCCTCGCGCAGTTCGCCGAGCGTGGTGTCCACATGCCGCCGCCAGGCACGGCGGCGACGCCATAGGATCGCACCGGCCACCAGCGCGAGCAGCAGCACCCCAAGCAGCACCCACCAGCCCGGCGCCAGCGGCCACCAGGCGGATACGTGCGGCACGTGGATGTCACGCAGTACCGGACCCTGGTCGGGCATCAGCGTGCCCTCCTGCCGGCGCCGAGCAACGCGACGATCGCCTCGAGGGGATCGTCACTGGTGTCGATGGAACGCACGCGCAGGCCCAGTCCGCCCGCCAGCGCGGTGAGCTTGCGCTGGCCTTCGCCGAGTCCGCGCGCGAACTCGGCGCGTTGCCGGTCGCCCTGCAGCGCCAGATCGTAGTGGGTACCTCGGTAGGCGATCGGATAGCGACCGGCCGGCGGCTCGGCCAGTTCCAGCGGATCGGCCACACCCAGCACCGACACCTCCGCCTTGCCGATCAGCCCGAGCATGCGCCCCCGCGCCGCGTCGTCGACGGCGAAACCATCGCTGACCAGCAGCACACGGGACGCGCCGTGCATGAGGCGACCGGCGCGTTGCAGCGCGCCCGAAAGCGGTTCGTCGGCGTCCGGCGGCAGCGCGTCCCACCCGGCGATGGCACCGAGCACCGTCAGCGCACCGCGTGGACCACCCTGCGGCCGGACGAGCTGGCGCTGGCCACCGAAGGCGAGCACGCCGACGCGTTCCGAGCCGCGTATCGCATGCCACGCGGCGATCGCGGCGGCACGGGCGGCCTGCACCGACTTGAAGCGGGTACGCGTGCCGAATCGCATGCTGGCATTCATGTCGAGCAACACGAGCAAGCGCCCTTCGCGCTCTTCCTGGAACAATTTCGTATGCGCCACGCCGCTGCGTGCGGTCAGGCGCCAGTCCATGCGGCGCACATCGTCGCCGGCCTGGTAGACGCGCGATTCCGCGTAGTCCATGCCACGGCCGTGCAGCCGCGCGGGACGCTGCCCGCTGCGCGGCGCACGCGAGACGACGGCGGGCGCGGGGGCACGCGCCACGCTGGAGCGCAACGCGATGAGTTCAGGCAACGACACGTGGACGCGCCCATCGGCAACGGCAGGGACGACGGTCACGGCAGCGGCACGAGGTCCAGCAGGCGATCAATCACGGCATCGGTGCGCACGCCTTCGGCTTCGGCCTCGTAGCTGGGCAGCACGCGGTGGCGCAGCACTTCGTGCGCGATGGCGTGGATGTCCTCGGGCACGACGAAGTCGCGACCGGCGAGCCACGCATGGGCGCGGGCGCAGCGATCCAGCGCGATGGTGGCGCGCGGGCTGGCGCCCCAGGCGATCCAGCGCGCCAGCTCCGGGCCGTATTTACCGGCTTCGCGCGTGGCGACCACCAGCTGGGTGATGTACAGCTCCAGCGGCGCGGCCATGTGCACGGCGAGGACCGCGTCGCGCGCGGCGAAGACATCCGCGGGCTGCAATAGGTAGGCCGGTGGCGGCACGGAGTGCATCGCCTCGCGGGCCTGCTGGCGGGCCAGCCGCAGGATGGCCAGTTCGGCGTCGGCATCCGGGTAGCCGATGGTCACGTGCATCAGGAAACGATCCAGCTGCGCCTCGGGCAGCGCGAACGTGCCCTCCTGCTCGATCGGGTTCTGCGTGGCCATGACCATGAACAGCTCGGGCAGCGGCCAGGTGCGTCGACCGATGGTGATCTGTCGTTCGGCCATCGCCTCGAGCAGGGCCGACTGCACCTTGGCAGGCGCGCGGTTGATCTCGTCGGCCAGCACGATGTTGTGGAACAGCGGCCCGCGCTCGAACTCGAAGCTGCCGGTCTGCGGACGGAAGATATCCGTGCCGGTGAGGTCGGCCGGCAGCAGGTCGGGCGTGAACTGGATACGGTGGAAGTCCGCTTCCACGCGCGTGGCCAGGGCCTTGATCGCCGTGGTCTTGGCGAGGCCGGGCGCGCCCTCCACCAGCAGGTGCCCGTCGGCCAGCAGGGCGATCAGCAGGCACTCCACCAGATGGGGTTGCCCGATGATGCCGCGGGTCAGTTCCTCACGCAGGCGGAGGAAGGCCTCCTGGAGCGGGGTCGTGGCGTTCGGCGTCTCGGACATCGGTGGATCTCGTATCGGGTGGAAGACCGATGAGACCACAGTCGGCGCGGGAAGTTTAATCGTC
This sequence comes from Leptodermis oblonga, assembly GCA_016801395.1. NCBI lineage: Eukaryota > Viridiplantae > Streptophyta > Magnoliopsida > Gentianales > Rubiaceae > Leptodermis > Leptodermis oblonga. Next base: position 68,197 of record VMRK01000492.1, read on the forward strand.
GTGCCGGAAGGGCGATCCGCCAACGAAAGAGGCGGCCCGAAGGCCGCCCCTGGTCACGCATGGAAAGGCCGCGGGGTTACTGCAACGTATCGGACAGGATGCGCGGCGTCACGAAGATCAGCAGCTCCGCCTTGTTGTTGCCGCGGTTGGTGCGGCGGAACAGTACGCCCAGGCCCGGAATGTCGCCCAGACCCGGCACCTTGTCGATCGTATTGGACTTGGTGATCTCGTAGATGCCACCCAGCACCACGGTCTGGCCGTTGTCGACCAGCACCGAGGTGTTGATCTCGCGGGTGTCGATCTGCGGCACCGAGCCACCGCCCGGGCTGGTGACGAACTGGGCCAGCGCATCCTTCTTGACGTTGATCTTGAGGTACACGCGGCTGTCTGCGGTGATCGTCGGGGTCACGCGCAGTTCGAGCACGGCATCCTTGAACTGCACGGTGGCGTTCTGCGCGCCGCCGCCGGAGCTGGAGGCCTGGTAGGTCACGTAGCCGATCTGCTGGCCCTGCTTGATGATCGCTTCCTGCTGGTTGGCGGTGATCACGCGCGGGCTGGAGATCAGCTCGCTGCGACCTTCGGTCTGCGCGGCCGACAGCTCCAGGTCCACCAGGTAGTTCGCGCCCAGGATGGCCAGGCCGATGCTGCCCGACGGGTTGGATACCGGCAGGTTGACGTTGTAGCCGCCCGGCAGCGTGTACGGATCGCGGACCGGCAGCGTGCCGGTGCCGCCGTTGGCGTTGTACTGGTTGACGGCGTTCGCGTAGTTGACGTCGCTGTTGCGGACACTGGTGACAAGGCCACCGGCACCGCCGGCAGTGGTGCCGGTACCGCCGCTGCTCAGATCGGGCGACGTGCCGACGACCTGGTTGGCGCTGTTGTGATTGAACCCCTGCACGCCCCAGCGCACACCCAGCTGGCGGGTGAAGGTATCGGTGGCTACGACGATGCGCGACTCGATCAGCACCTGCTGGACCGGGCGGTCGAGGGTGCCGATCAGCTCACGCAGGTCGCGGATCTTGTCCGGCGTGTCGTTGATCAGCAGGGTATTGGTGCGGTCGTCGAACGACACGCTGCCGCGGGCGGAGAGGAAACCGCGCGAGCCGCTGGTGGACGCGCCACCGCCGGTGCTGGTCATGCTGCCCTGGGTCAGCAGCTTGGCGATGTCCTCGGCCTTGCCGTAGCTGATCGGGATGTAGTCGGAGACCAGCTCGGCGGAATCCTGCGCCTTCTGGCGGGCATCGGCGAGGCTCTGCTCATAGCTGGCCAGCTCGGCCTGCGGGGCGATCCAGATGACGTTGCCGCTGCGACGCTTGTCCAGGCCCTTGGCCCGCAGGATCACGTCTAGCGCCTGGTCCCACGGCGTGTTGACCAGACGCAGCGTAACGCTACCGCCCACGGTGTCGGAGGCGACCAGGTTGAGCTTGGCCTCATCGGCGATCAGCTGGAGGGCCGAGCGCACGGGGATGTCCTGGAAGTTGAAGGTCAGGCGGGAACCCGAATACGTCGGGTCCTGACCCTTGGCGGCCTTGCCGGTCGGCGCGGCGGCCTTCTTCGGGGCCACTTCCACCACGTAGTCGGCGCCGCTCTGGTAGGCCGACACCTCCACGTCACCCTTGGTGCGGATGTCGAGGCGGGCGCCGCCGGGCGACGCCTTGGCCTCGATCGACTGCACCGGGGTAGCGAAGTCGAGCACGTCCAGGCGCTGGGCCAGCTTCGGCGGCAGCGACGACCCGGCCAGGCTGACGATCACGTGGTCGCCCTCGCGGTGCATTTCCGGCGTGGTGCCGGAACCGCCCAGCGTCACCATAACGCGGCCTTCGCCGTTCTGGCCACGACGGAAATCGATGTTGGACACGGGCGAGCCGGCGCTGGAGGGCAGCGCCTTGGTCGGGTCGGTCACGGTAGCGGTGGTAGTCGTGGCACCGGTCGGGCCGTTGTTCACGGTGACGAAGAGCGTCTTGCCCTCCACGCGGGTGCGGTAGGCCGATTCGCGGAACAGTTCCACCGTGACGCGGGTCTTGCCGGCTGCGGAGATCACCGACACGCCCTGGGTCGAGCCCTTGCCGATGTCGAGGTGACGGGTGCTGTAGGCGTTGGTGGTGCCTGGCAGGTCGATCGCGATGCGCGGCGGGTTGTTGGTCGTGAAGACCTTCGGTGTCGGCGCCTGCTCCGAGAAGGCCAGCCGCAGTTCGATGCGGCCGCCCGGCTGCGCGTCGTAGCTCACGTTCTGCAACGTGTTCTGCGCCGCCGCGGTGCCGGCGAAAGCGCCCGCCATGGCCAGCGCGGTGCCGAGAATCCAGCGGCGCGCGCGGTGACGCGCGCTACCCGGCAGATGATTCAGTTTGGTCGTCATGTGCGTCATCCCCGAGTTCTTATTTTTCGCCGACCGCGATACTTGCCGGACGCTCCATCCAGCCGCCCGAGCCATTCGGCACCAGTTCGACCAGATCGATCCGATCCTCGCCCACGGACGTGATGCGACCGTAAGCCTGACCCATGTATTCGTTGCGATGGACACGATGGATCACGCCACCGGGATCCTTCACGAGCGCTTCCAGGCTGGCACCAGCACCAACCGTGCCAACCATCTTCAGGCTGTCCAGTCCGAACATCTCCAGCGGTTCCTTCGGCCGGTTCTCGTCCGGGCGCGGACCGCTGGCAACGTTGCTGTCCATCTCCGCCGTGCTGGGGCTGAACGGATCGCGCGCGCCCTGGTCCTGGTACGCGAAGGTTTCGAAGGTGCGGATCACGGGCAGCGGCGGGATCGGCTCGCCCTTCTTGTGTTTCTCGGCATCCACCCACTCGCGCAGGTCGGACGTGCCCTTGGTGCAGCCGGCCAGCGACAGCACGCCGAACAGGGCGATCGCCAGCGGGCGGGTGAAGGCGTCATGGCGTTTCATCACGGCTTCCCCTTCTGCAGCTTGGATTTCGCCTGCGGGGTCTCGTCGTCCTCGAGGTAGCGATAGGTCTTCACGGTGCCCTGCAGCACCAGCTGGCCATTGCCCGGATTCTTGGCATCACGGCCTTCGGGCTGAGCGAGACGTCGTGCAGCGTCAGAATCACGACGCGGGGCAGCGAGGCCACGCCGCTGATGAAGGTGCCGAACTGGTGATAGGTACCCACCATGCGCAGCGTGATCGGCTTCTCGGCGTAGAAGTCCTTCGGTGTCTCCGGACCCGGCTGGAACAGTTCCGTCTCGATGCCCGCGGCCAGTGCCGTCTGCGAGATGTCGATCAGCAATTCGGGCATTTCCGTCTTGCTGGGCAGCTGGCGCAGCAGCGTGCGCAGCATGTCCTGCATGTCGGACAGTTGCTGCTCGAGGGCCTCGAGGTTGGCCGATTTGGCCTGCTTCTGCGAGAACTGGCCCTTGAGGGTCTCTTCCTGCGATTCGGCCGAAGCCAGGTCGTCCTGCTGGCTGCTGATCTGGAAATACCAGCCGCCCAGCATCACCACGACGAAGACCAGGCCGGTGAAGAACGTCTTGATGGGCTTCGGCCAGCCACCGACGTTGTGCGGTCGAGGTTGCGCAGATCGTCCAGGAACTTCATGGCTTGACTCCTGCCGGAGCGGCCGCGGCCGGCGGGGTAGCCGGCGGCATCGTCGTGGTGGCGGCCCGGGCGGGCGCCGGCGCGGCGGCCGACGTAGCGGTCGCCGCCGGGGCGCCGGTGACCGCCGTGGCGGCCTGGGCCAGCGGAGCGGGTACGGCAGCGGCCGGCGCGGCCACCGTCGAAGCACCGGCCGGTGCGCCGTTCTGGGCGGTGTCGCCAGGGGTCTTCAGGTGCACGTCGAGGCCGAATGAATACGGCATGCGCGACGCATCGTGAGTGTTTTCGGTCTTGCGCAGGTCCGCATGGCCCATCCACGGCGACGCTTCCACGTTACGCATGTATTCGGCCACGCTGGAGTTGGACTGCGCCACGCCGTCGAGCGACATCGAATCGCCGGACTGCTTCATGCCGGACAGGCGCGCGGACGCGGGGATGGTCTTCACCAGTTCGTCGAACAGGTGGACCATCTGCGAGCGGTTGGCCTGCAGTTCCTCGATGATCTGCTTGCGCTGGAGCAGGTCGGCCCGGACCTTTTCCAGGTCCTTGATCTTCTCGATCCGGTCGTCGAGCTGCTTGATCTCGCTGGTCAGGTAGGTGTTCCGCTCGTTCTGGTTGTCGATGCGGGCGTCCATCCACAGGGACCAGCCGATCAGTACGACCAGCGCCGCGCCGAAGGCCAGGCCCAGCTGGATGTAGAACTCGCGCTCGCGCTGTTTGCGGCGTTCGGCGCGCCAGGGAAGCAGGTTGATCCGTGCCATCAGTCGAAGCTCCTCATGGCGAGGCCGACGGCGATCATCAGCGCGGGGGCGTCCTGGGCCAAGGTCTGGGCCTGCACGCGGTTGGACAGGGCCATGCGCGCCAACGGATTGGCGACGACGCAGGGCACGCCCAGCTGCTGTTCGAGCAATTCGGTGATGCCGTCGATCGAGGCGCAGCCGCCGGCCAGCACCACCTGGTCCACGCGGCTGTATTCGCTGCCCGCGAAGAAGAACTGCAGCAGGCGGCTGACCTGCTGCGCCAACGATTCCTTGAACGGCTCCAGCGCTTCCATCTCGTACGATTCGGGCAGGCCGCCCTTGCGCTTGGCCCGGCCGGCTTCCTCGTAGGACAGGCCGTAGCGGCGCATGATCTCGTCGGTGAGCTGCTTGCCGCCGAAACCTGCTCGCGCGAATAGATGGTGCGCTGGTTCTTGAGCACGGCCAGGGTGGTCATGGTGGCGCCGATATCGACGACGGCCACCAGGGCGTCGCGCGATACCGCCAGCTGGTCGGCGACCATGCCGAAGGCGTTTTCCATGGCGAAGGCCTCGACGTCGACCACGCGGGCGGTCAGGCCGCCCAGGTCGAGCGCGGCAATGCGCATGTCGACGTTCTCGGTGCGCGACGCCGCCAGGAGGACGTTGTTCATCTCGGGGTTGTCGCGGACCGGGCCCATCACCTCGAAGTCGAGGCTGACTTCCTCGATGGGGTAGGGAATGTACTGGTTGGCCTCGACCTGGATCTGGCCTTCGAGGTCATCCTCGGAGAGATCGGCCGACATGGGGATGATGCGGGTGATCACGGCCGAGCCCGCCACGGCGGCGGCCGCGTGCTTGAGCTTGGAACGGAGCGGGCCAGTGCGCGGCGGATGGCTTCGCCCACCGCCTCGACCTCGACGATGTTCTTTTCGACGACAGCGTTGGGCGGCAACGGCTCGACAGCATAGTGCTCGACGCGATAGCGCCCACCGGCCTGACTGAGTTGTAGCAGCTTTACTGCGGTCGAACTGATGTCGACACCGATGAGCGGCGCCGCCTTGGGTGTAAAGAGCCCCACGTTGTCCCCCTTCCCCGCGCCTTGTCGGAATTGGTCTTCGGCGCGATGGCATTAGATCGAAATCTTAACGGATTGGCAACGGCCCGTTTTGGCCCCCACCGGCACTAATTCACAATTACCGTCACTGGGTTAGCGAAAACCCCTCACCTTGCGTCGAACCCAGGGCGGCCGCCCCACCTTCCAGCGAAGCTCTATACTCCGCCACGACCCTCACGCCGGTGAACCCCTTCTTCCATGCGAATTCTCAAGCGTCTGCTGCGCATCGGGCTGTATCTCGCCCTGGCCGGCATCCTTTTCGTGGTAGGCGCCATCGGCGTCGCCTACTGGCTCCTGGCGCCGCGCCTTCCCTCCGTGGCGGTGCTGCGCGATTACCACATGCAGGTTCCCTTACGAGTATTGAGCTCGGATGGACGCCTGATCGCCTCCTTCGGTGAGACCCGCCGTATCCCGGTGCATATCGCCGACGTGCCGGCGCGTCTCAAGAATGCCGTCTTATCGGCCGAGGACGGCGACTTCTACAGCCACCCGGGCGTCGACTGGCATGGTATCGCCCGTGCCGGCATCCACGTGATCCTCTCCGGCGGCGACAAGGGCCCGGGCGGCTCGACGATCACCCAGCAGGTGGCCCGCAACTTCTTCCTCAGCCCCGAGAAGCTGTACTCGCGCAAGCTGACGGAGGTGTTCATCGCCTTGCGCATGGAGAACGAGCTGACCAAGGACCAGATCCTCGAGCTGTACATCAACAAGATGTTCCTCGGGCACCGGTCCTATGGCCTGGCCGCTGCGGCCTCGTATTACTACGGCAAGACGCTGGACCAGCTGACCGTGGCCGAGTGCGCGTCGCTGGCCTCCACGTTCCAGCTGCCCTCGGTGGTCAACCCCCTGAACAACCCCACCCGCCTGGTCAATCGCCGGAACTGGGTGCTCGGCCAGATGCTCTCCAACCGCTTCATTACCAAGGCGGAGTACGACGAGGCAGTGAAGGAGCCGAACGACGCCTTCCCGCACGAGCAGCAGATCGAGGTGGACGCACCCTACCTGGCCGAGATGGTCCGCCAGCAGGTGCTCGAGAAACTGGGCAACGACGCCCTCACCGAGGGTTACGTCGTGCGCACCACGGTGCCGAGCGATAGCCAGGCGGCGGCCAACGACGCCCTGCGCGGGCGGCTGTCCGCCTACGATCGCCGCCACGGTTACCGCGGCCCGGAAGGTCACGAAGAACTGGCCGCGCAGGCCGGTCCGGACGAATACGACCGGGTTCTCGCCGGCTACACGGGCGTGGCCGGCATGATGCCGGGCATCGTCACGGCCACGGGCGCGAAGGAGGCCACGGTGTACCTGTCCGCCAAGGAAACCGCGACCATCAGCCTGGAGTCGATCGCCTGGGCTCGCCCCTATGTCAACGAAGGCCGCGCGGGTGCCGCGCCCACCCGGGTGGACAGCGTGCTCAAGCGGGGCGACATCGTCCGCCTGATCCGTAGCGAAAAGGACGACCTCTCCGAAAACGCCAGCGCGTCCGACACGGCCAAGGTCAGCACCGAAGCCCGACCGGAACCGGCCAAGGGGCCCTGGCGCCTCACCCAGATCCCCGCCGTGCAGGCCGCCCTGGTCTCGCTCGATCCGGAGGACGGCGCCGTCCGCGCGCTGGTCGGCGGCTTCAGCTTCGTCCGCTCCAAGTTCAACCGCGCCGTCATGGCCGCCCGCCAGCCGGGCTCCAGCTTCAAGCCTTACCTGTATTCGGCGGCGTTCGAGCGCGGCTTCACACCCGCCTCCATCGTCAACGATGCCCCGGTCGCCTTCCCCGATCCGTCGCGTCCCGACGGCATGTGGACGCCCGCCAACGACGACGGCAAGTTCGCCGGCCCGATGCGCCTGCGCGAGGCCCTGGTCCAGTCGAAAAACCTGGTCTCGGTACGCCTGCTGGATGCCATCGGCATCCGCTTCGCCCGCGACTACATGACCCGCTTCGGCTTCACGCCGGATGCCCTGCCACAGAACCTGTCGCTCGCCCTGGGCACGGCCTCCGTTTCGCCGATGAGCATGGCGCGCGGTTACGCGGTGTTTGCCAACGGCGGCTATCTCATCACGCCGTATTTCATCTCGCGGATCGACGACCGCGACGGCAAGCCGGTCTACGTGGCCAATCCCGAGCGCGCCTGTGCGGAGTGCCAGGAGCGCATGCTGAACCCCACGCCGCCCGGGCCACCCACCCAGCCTTCCACTGCGCTGATCCCGGCCAAGCCAGCCGCCAGCAGTTCCGCGGCCGGCGTGGGCACAGGCGATGCCGTGCTGCCCGCCGACGCCCACGACAACACGGCGCAGGCGCCGAAACTGGCACCGCACGTGATCGACGTGCGTAACGACTACCTGATCACTTCGCTGATGCAGGACGTGATCAAGCGCGGCACCGGCTCGGCGGCGCGCGCCCTGGGCCGCGACGACCTGGCAGGCAAGACCGGTTCCACCAACGACCATCGCGACGCCTGGTTCGTCGGTTTCAACGGCGACATCTCCACGGCCGTGTGGGTCGGCTTCGACGACTTCAGCTCGCTGGGTCGCGGCGAGTTCGGCGCCAAGGCCGCCCTGCCCATCTGGATGGACTACATGGGCGCGGTGTTGAAGGACAAACCCTCGCACACGCTGGCCATGCCCCCGGCATCGCCACGGTGCAGATCGATCCCGGCTCCGGCCTGCCCTCGCCGGGTGGCATGAGCGAAGTCATGAAGGTGGAAGATGTCGATCGCCTGCGCGAGCAGGCCGCGCAGAAGCAGGAAGAGGAACAGCAGGACCACGCCTACGACATCTTCTGACGGAAAACGCACACATACACACCACACGGGTGAGTCATGGCACGAGGCGAACACCACAAGATCCATGCCCAGGACCGGGCGCAGCGGCATCGCGTCCTGGTCGCCCAGGAGGCGGCCCGCCTGATGAGCGAGCATGGTATCCGTGACTTCCACCACGCGAAACTGAAGGCCGCGGAGCGGCTGGGCATCGTCGACACCCAGGCGCTGCCGCGCAACCACGAGATCGAGGATGCGCTGCGCGAGCACCAGCGCCTGTTCCAGGCCGACACCCAACCGCAGGCCCTGCGTGCGCGCCGCGAAGCGGCAATCGAGGCAATGCGCTTCCTGCGCGGCTTCGATGCGCGACTGGTCGGCGCCGTGCTGGAAGGCACCGCCGACGACCACTCGGCCGTCTGCCTGCATCTTTTCAGCGACGATCCCGAAGCACCGGTGCTGTTCCTGCAGAGCAGGCATACCGCTGGAAACCCAGACACGCCGGTTGCGCTGGGCCAACGACACGCAAAGCGAACACCCCGTGCTGCTGTTCGGCGCGGACGGTATCCCGTTCGACCTCACCGTGCTGCCCCTGGACGCCTTGCGCCAGGCCCCGCTCGACCGCGTGGACGAACGCCCCATGCGCCGCGCCACCGTGTCGATGGTCGAGGCCCTGCTAAACGGGTAGGAGCGCACGATGTGCGCGAACCCCAAACGTTGCCACTTCGAATGAAGCCACCCGTTGCACAAATAAAGGCGTTTCCGAGCGCCGAACGAAGCAACCGCAGCGCCGACCGGGCTCACGGAAACGCCTGCACATGCGGCCGTCAGGCTTCACTCGCGTGATGGGGTCTGAGGATTCGCGCACGTGCGTGCGCTCCTACCGCGCTAAAAAAAGGCCCGCTTTCGCGGGCTTTTTTTTTAGCGCTTGTCGTTCGGGATGTAATCGCGAACGTCGGCGCCGGTGTAGATCTGGCGGGGGCGGCCGATGCGGGCGCCCGGGGTTTCGTGCTGTTCGATCCAGTGGGCGATCCAGCCGGACGTGCGCGCGATGGCGAACATCACGGTGAACATCTCGGTGGGGATGCCCAACGCCTTGTAGATGATGCCGGAGTAGAAGTCGACGTTCGGGTAGAGCTTGCGCTCCACGAAGTAGTCGTCCTTCAGCGCGGCTTCTTCCAGCTTCATGGCGACATCGAGCAGCGGATCGTTGACGCCCAGCTCCTCGAGCACCTTGTGGCACATCTCGCGGATGATCTTGGCGCGCGGATCGAAGTTCTTGTAGACGCGGTGACCGAAGCCCATCAGGCGGAACGGATCGTTCTTGTCCTTCGCGCGCTTGACCGCGGTCTCGACCTTGTCGGCCGAACCGATTTCCTCCAGCTGCTTCAGCACGGCCTCGTTGGCGCCGCCGTGTGCCGGGCCCCACAGTGCCGTGATACCCGCGGCGATCGACGCGTAAGGGTTGGCGCCAGTGGAACCGACGAGGCGAACCGTGGAGGTCGAGGCGTTCTGCTCATGGTCGGCGTGCAGGATGAACAGCAGGTCGAGCGCCTTGGCGACCACCGGGTTCAGTTCGAGCGGCTCGCTCGGCACTTCGAACATCATGTGCAGGAAGCGGGTGACGTACTCGAGGTTGTTCCGCGGATAACGCGTGGGCCAGCCGATCGAATGACGGTAGATGGCCGCCGAGATGGTCGGCATCTTGGCGATCAGGCGGATGGCGGCGAGCTTGCGGTCTTCCGGGTTATCCACGTCCAGCTTGTCGTGGTAGAACGCCGACAGCGACGCGATGGAACCGGCCAGCATGGCCATCGGGTGCGCGTCGTGGTTGAAGCCACGCAGGAAGAACTTCAGGTTCTCGTGCATCATCGAGTGATGCGTGATGTCGTGCTCGAACGCGGCGTATTCGGTCTTGTTCGGCAGTTCGCCGTTGAGCAGCAGGTAGGAGGTTTCGAGGAAGGTGGACTTCTCGGCCAGCTGCTCGATCGGGTAGCCGCGGTACAGCAGCACGCCCTTGTCGCCGTCGATATAGGTGATGGCGCTCTTGGTGCTGGCGGTGCTGCCGTAACCCGGATCGTAGGTGAAGTAACCGGTGTCCTTGTAAAGCGTGCCGATGTCGACGCACTCGGCGCCGAGCGTGCCGCCGATGACCGGCAGTTCGCTCACGGGCTTGTTGGATTCATCGACCAATTTGACGGTTTTGGCGTCGGACACGGCGAGCTCCTCTGTGCTTTGTTCCCGCCGCCACCCCCTCGGGGAAACGACGTAGCCATGGTTGGGATAACGGCCCCCTGGGGAAGGCGCCGTACCGGTCGCAACCCGCGACCGAAGTTCCCCATTATCACACAGAGCCCATTCAAACGTCCGTTAGCCCGACGTGTAAACCGCGCACGCAAAAAGACACGGGGCAAGCCGTGGCCTGCCCCGTGTCTTTTATCCTCGCGACACGCCACCCCGCAGGCGGCGCGCGGATGATGCCGCGTCTTACTTCTTGCCGTAGCGCTGACGGAACTTGTCGACGCGACCGCCGACGTCCAGCGTCTTCTGCTTACCGGTATAGAACGGATGCGAGTGGCTCGAGATATCGAGCTTGATCACCGGGTATTCGTTACCGTCTTCCCACTTGACGGTGTCCTTCGAGGACATCGTCGAACGCGTCAGGAACGCGAAATCGGAGGAAAGGTCCTGGAAGACCACCGGCTGGTACTTCGGATGGATGTTCTCTTTCATGGCTTGAACCTGAGAAATAGCGGGGTGAAAAGAGCGGCATTGTAGCCCGCACCCCGGGCCTTCGCAACCGCCGGTTCAGGAAGCCTAGGTGGACGCGACCGGCGCGACGCCCAGCGCATCAGCGATCAGTTCGCCGAAGCGATCCTGGTCCACCTCCAGCACCACACGGGCGTTGGGTCGCCCACCCAGCCGACCCTGCCAGTCCACCACCGTGGCACCGCGGGTCAGTCGACCATCCAGTTCGATGGCGACGTGGCGGGTTTCCGCACGAACGATCATCCCGGGGTCCAGCGCCACGGCCATGGCCAGCGCGTCGGCGGCGATGAAACCCGTGCGCTCGTGCTCGGCGTTGAAGCGGCGCGCCGTGCCGAAGATCTTCTCGAAGAAGGCCGCGCGGTGGTCGCCCGCCGCCACCCAGCCGTCGTAGACCTCGTCGGGGAAGGCATGGCGGACCGTGGCTTCCCAGTCGACCAGGTCGAACTGCTCGAACGCCTCGAAGACGACATGCGCGGCTTCCGGATCGAAGCCGATGTTGAACTCGGCGGGCACCCGGCCGGTGTTGCCGTGCCCCGTCACCGCGCCGCCCATGACGACCAGGCGCTTGACGCGCGACGGGAACGAGGGATCCAGCCGCACGGCCAGGGCGAGGTTGGTCAACGGCCCCAGCGCCACCAGGGTGAGCTCGCGCGGGCGCTCCCGGTCAGGCGGATCAGGGCGAGGGCCGCGTGTTCGGCCTGCGCCGTGTGGGCCGGCTCGGCGAAACCGACATCGCCGAAGCCATCCGCACCGTGCACGAACGCGGCATCCTCGTCGGGGGCACGCACCAGCGGCGACGGGCACCCGGCGAACACGGGCGTGGTTGCGCCGATCAGTTCCACGAGGGTGCAGGCGTTACGCACCGTGTGTCCCAGGCCGACGTTACCGGCGGCGACCGTCAGGGCGGTGACATCGGTGTGCGCGTGGGCCATCAGGATGGCCAGCGCGTCGTCCACGCCAGGGTCGGTGTCGATCAGCAGCGGCAGTCGGGTCATCGGGGTATCGGTCCGTGGACGGCCGCACAGCATACCGCCGGGCGCCGGCTTCAGACAGCCTGGCGGGATGCCGCGTCGGTGGCGGTAAAGGCGAAACCGAGCTCGCCCGCCACCTGGGTGACCCCGGCGAGCACGCGATCCAGCGAGGGCGTGCGCGTGGCAATGCGGGAGCGCAGGTCCAGCGTGCAGGTGAGGCCCGCCTGGAGCAGGTCCGCATGCGCGACGTGCAGCGTATCGGCCTGCGCCTGGCTCAGCAGCCCTTGCTCGCGCAGCACATCGATCAGCGGACTGCTGGCCGGTGTATCCAGGATGGCCGGGCACGTGGCGGCATGTGCCAGCACCATGCCTTGCAGGATGAACTCGATGTCGATCAAGGCGCCGCTGCCCTGCTTCAGGTCGACATGCCCCGCGTCGGAGCGATCGCGCTCGCCGCGCCAGCGGGCACGCATCGCACTCACTTCCGAAAGGACGCGAGCGGCGTCGCGCGGCGTGGCCAGGATGTCCCGGCGGATCTCGGCCAGCAGCCCGCCGACGCGCGCATCCCCGCCACGGCCGGGCACGCAGCAGTGCCTGGTGCTCCCACGTCCACGCGCGGTCGCGCTGGTAGGCCTCGAAGGCGTCCACACTGGCAACGAGCAGGCCCTTGGAACCGTCGGGACGCAGGCGTGTGTCCACGTCGTAGAGCTTGCCCGCGTGGGTCTGCGCGCTCAGCCAGTGCATCACGCGCTGGGCGAGTCGCTGGTACCAGCGCGTGCCGTCGACCGGGCGCGGCCCGTCGCTCATCGCGTTGGCGCGCTTGCCGTCGTAGACGAACACCAGGTCGAGATCGGAGGCGAAGCCCAGTTCCTCGCCGCCAAGGCTGCCGTAGCCAGCACCGCGAAGCCGCTGCCGTCACCGGGAAGGCGCCCGTGCTGCGCGGTCAGCTCCCGGGTGGCGAGGGCTAGCACGGCGGCGACCACCGCCTCCGCCAGGCCGGCCAGGCGCCGTGCGGTGGCGGTTGCGTCGGCCCGGCCGTCGTTGAAAGCCAGGCCCAGCCGGAACGCGATACTGGAGCGGAATTCGTTGATGCGTTCCAGTTCGTGCTCCGCGTCACGCTCGTCCAGGGTGCCGAGCGAGCGAGCCATCTCCGCCGAGATGTCCGCACGCTTCAGCGGCAACTGGTCGATGCGCGGGTCGAGCACGTCGTCGAGCAGCAAGGGCTGCGCGATGACGCGCTCGGCCAGGAACGCGCTGTCGGCGAAGACATGGGCCACGCGGCGACGCGCACTGGGCTGCTCATCCAGCAGCGCCAGGTAGGACGAACGTCGCGCCACGGCCTGCACGAGACGAAGCATGCGCAACAGGCTGGCCGCCGGCGAGGCACTGCCCCGGGCCGCGCCGATCAGCTGCGGCATCAATCGCTCCAGCCGCTCGGACGAGCGTGCCGACATGGATCGCACCGACGCCGCGCGCGGCAGCTTCACCAGCTCCGTAGCCACATCATGCCCCGGACGGAAACCCGATGCCTCGAGGGTCGCCCCCACCAGCGACTCGTCGCGCGCGGCGTTCCACAACGCGACATCGGCGACCGGCGCCACCGCCTTGCCGCCCGCCTCCGGCACCAGCACGGCCGCGAACTCGGCGGACACCGCGTCACGATGGCCGGCCAGCACCTCCGGCCAGCGCCTGCCACGACGGGTAATCCATGCCAAGCGCAAGCCGCTCGCGTGACAGCTCGTCGTCCGGGATATCGTGCGTCTGCGCGTCGCGCAGCATCTGCACGCGGTTCTCCAGCAGGCGCAGGAACAGGTAGGCCTCGCGCAACAGCTTCGCCCGCGCCGCCGGGATGTAACCCTTAGCCTCGCAGGCGCGCAGGGCGGGCAACAGCCCGCGCACGCGCAAGGCGGGATCGCGCCCGCCACGGATCATCTGGGTGAGCTGCACCACGAATTCGATCTCGCGGATACCGCCCGGCCCCAGCTTGAGGTTGCCTGCCAAATCCTTGCGGGCGACCTCCGCGTCGATCAGCGACTTCATCTCGCGCAAACCGGCAAAGGCCGTGTAGTCGAGGTAACGTCGATAGACGAACGGCCGCAACATGTCCTGCAGTTCGCGCCCGGCGACGCGGTCGCCGGCCACGGGACGCGCCTTGATCCAGGCATAACGCTCCCAGTCGCGGCCCTCGCGCTGGTAGTACTGCTCCATCGCGGCAAAGGGCAACGCCAGGCGCCCCGCGTTGCCGAACGGGCGCAGGCGCAGGTCGACGCGGGCGCAGATGCCATCCACGGTGGGTTCGGCGAGCAGGCGCACCAGCTGGCGCGTCTCGCGGATGAAGTATTCGCCGTTGTCGAGGGGCCGCGCACCGTCGGTCTCGCCGCCGGATGCATAAGCCAGCACCAGATCGATATCGGAAGAGAAATTCAGTTCGTTGCCGCCAGCTTGCCGAAAACCGATCACCACCATGCGCTGCTCTACGCCGGCGGCGTCGCGCGGGCGGCCATAGCGCGCATGCAGCGATTGCTCGGACCAGCGAAGGGCCGCCGACAACAGCGTTTCATAGAGGGCACTGGTGGAGGCCAGGGTGTCGTCGACGTCGTCCAGGCCGTTGACGTCGCGGAACACGATGCGCAACGCCTCGGCATGGCGGAAGCGCCGCAGGATCGCCATGCAGCGTTCCTCGTCGGCAGGCAGGTCAAGGGAGGCCGCACGGGTGCTGGCATCCGGGTTGCCGCGCAGGCGCTCGAGGCCGGCAGGTGCCAGCAGCTCAGGCTGCCGACGCAACACGTCGAACGCGAAGTCCGAAGCCAACAACGTACGGCGGATGCGCTCGGCCACGCCGGCGTCATCGTGCAGGGGTACACGCGCCGCGCGACACGCCGCCATGACATCGGCATAACGGTGGTCGATGAGGGCACGAAGTTCGGGACTTTCGCGCGGCGCTGGCGTGGAGGCATTCATGGGGTGGTCATTGTGCCCGAGGCGAGGCCTGTCGAGGCCGGGATCGAAGTTGAGGTTTTTCTTACGAATCATCGCCTTTTTTGTCATGACGAAGCGATGACCGCCTGACAACCGGTTCATGTCCATTACGTTACAGTCCCAATCCCCTCACGACGGGGGGCGCGATACGAGGACGCTATGACTCTCCTTTCATCACATCGGCGTGACATCGCCGGGCGGGTCGCCCTGACGCTGTGCCTGGCGGTCGTCTTCGTGCTCTATACCGGCTTCCTTGACGGTAACCCCGGCGTCGCCAGCAGCGCGTGGGCCGAGCGTCCCTGGCACCTGTTTGCCAATGCGCTGCCGGGATTGTTGTTGGCCTCGTTGCTGCTGGTGCTCACCGTCGCGCGTGGCTGTCGTTCGGCATCGCCTTCCTCGTGCAGGGGGCCGTCCTCGCCGTCAGCGCGATCAAGATGAAGAACCTGGGCTCGCCCCTGCTCCCGGCCGACTTCCGCATGGTCGGCCAGCTGAAGAACGGTGGCCTTCACCTTCTGGGCAGCTACCTGCCCACCAACCCCCTGCCGTACCTGGCTATCCTCGGCGTCGTCGGGCTCATCGTCCTGGTCGCCCGCGCGGAACCGCCGCTGTTCGCAAGGCGCACCCACGGCAGGCGACTGGTGACCGGGCTGGCCCTGTTCGCCCTGATCGGTACGCTGGCGGCAGGGGTGCCGGCATGGTCGGCGATGTACAACAAGGATCGCCTGGGCATGCAGCCCTGGTCGGCCGCCTCCAACGCCGGATACAACGGCGTGGTCACCACCCTCATGCAGTTCCGCCTGCAGAATGCCGGCAAGAAGCAGAAGGCCGATCCGGCCGAGGCGCAGCAGTTCCTCGCCGCCACCGATGCCCAGCTGCGCCAGCACATGGCCAGCGCCGCGACGAATGCGCGGCAGACGCCGGACATCGTGGTGATCCAGAGCGAATCCTTCTTCGACCCCGGCGTCATTCGCGGTATCGAGCACGAGGACTTCGCGCCAAACCTGCATCGCCTGGCCGAGCACGCCAGCACGGGGCAACTGCACGTCCCCACGTTCGGCGGCGGCACCATCCGCACGGAGTTCGAGGTACTGACCGGGCTGTCGCTACGCTACTCCCCACCATGCAGTTCCCCTACCTGCAGATGCAGGCCGGTGTCATGCCGGGCATGGTCCGTGTGTTGCGTTCGCACGGCTACGAGACCATCGCCGTGCACGGCAACGATGCGGGCTTCTGGAACCGCACCGCGGCGTTCAAGTCGCTGGGTTTCGATCGCTTCGTATCGCAGCCGGATTTCCCGAAGGACTTCCGCAAGGACGGCGAGTACATGGCCGACAGCGCCATGACCGACGAGATCATGAGCCAGCTGAGGACGCCGGGCCGCCGCGCTTCGTCTTCGCGATCAGCATGGAAGCCCACGGCCCGTACACCACGTCGGCGAACATCGACACGAAGGCGCGCGATGCCATCGCCGTGCCCGACGGCATCAGCGACGACGCCAAGCTGCAACTGCGCAACTACATCTACCACATGCGTCACGCCGACGCGGAACTGGGGCGCCTCGCGGCGCTGCTCAAGCAGCGTGAGCGCCCACGCTGCTGCTGTTCTACGGCGATCACCTGCCCGCGCTGGTCGAAACCTACGACAAGGCCGGCTTCGTCAACGGCAACACGATGCTGACGCAAACGGTGCCCTACGTGCTGATCGACGCGCACGGCGACGGCCCGGCACCCGTCAAGGCCGATCTGGCGGCGTGGATGCTGCCCGGCAAGCTGCTGGAACAAGCCGGCATACACGACGATCCCTACTTCGCGCTCACCCAGGTCGTGGGGCAGCAGCTGGCGTCGCTGACGCACGCGCCGGATGCGAAAGAGGCTGCCGAGGATGCCGGGCAGGCATTCACCGACACGTCGATGAAGAACATCGCGATGCTCCGGATGAAGCGCAAGCTCGATCCGCTGGTGGTCAGCTATGCACCTGTGGATGCGGGGTCGGCCATCTATCACCCGGCGACACGGAGCCGGCGGCGGGCGCTGGCGCAGGGCAATAACGCAATCTCGAAAGATTGCGATCCTGTGCCGAATTTACAGCGCGATCCCGGTGTCATCCGGATGGCGCAGTGCCCTGGGTCACAAAACACCTGTCATCGCAGCGATAGCGTGGTCATGCACCCATGGTGGTGCGGGAGCCGGGGGGACGCGCGCCGACCACCGTTGGTCGGCGGCCCAGGGACGACGCCCTTTCAACGCAGGAGTCGTACGCATGAAAAGGTTCGCTTCCATCGGCAAGGCAGTGGCGCGCGCAGGCATGGTCGCCGTCATGGCTTTCGCTTGCATCGGTCGCCAGCGCGGCGGACACGTCGCCGTCGACATCGGTCGCCCAACTCACCCGCGTCGGTACGATGCCGGGCAGCGCGAAACCGCCGGTGTGCCCGACGATTACGTCGTCACGCCCAACGGCTATTTCTCTCCCGATTGCGTGGCCACCGTGCATGCCGGTGACGAACTGCAGACGAACGGCATGATCCGCCGCGCCTCGGGCACCGTGGAGAAAGCGGCCACGTGCGGCAAGGCCAACTACACCTTGCAGGGCGATCGTATCGAAGCCGACGGTCGGCGCACACTGCGCAGCACGGCAACGCCGCCACCGGAACAGAGCGGCTGGGTGCAGTCGGCGAACTACACCAGCAGCAAGCCGATCGGACGCATCGTCGCCACGTGGACGGTACCCAGCGCCCCGACGACGAAGGACGACCAGGTCATCTACTTCTTCCCCGGCCTGGAGCAGCTGCCGACGGTGAAGTCCATCCTCCAGCCGGTGCTGGGCTGGAACGGCTACAACGACAAGGCCTGGACGCTCGCCAGCTGGAACTGCTGCGTGGACGGCACGACCTTCCATAGCGACCCCATACCCGCGAGCGTCGGCGACACCGTCGTCGGCGACACCTACTCCACGTGTGCGGCGGGTCAGGCGTGCTCGACATGGAAGATCGATTCGCGGAACACCACCACGGGCCGAACCAGCTCGTTGACCACAACCCCTATGCCGACCTGACCTGGGTCTTCGGCGGCGTGCTTGAGGTCTACAACGTATCCACGTGCGGCGAGTATCCCGGCGGCCCCATCACCTTCAGCAACATCCAGGTGTACGACCGCAACAACACGCGCGTGGCTTCGCCGCCGTGGCAGGGCAGCAATACCTCGGGCATCAACCCCAGTGCAATTACGGACTCAGCACGACGGCAACGTCCGCCACGATCTCGTATTGAGCTCACGGCCCGGCAGGACGGTTGTCCAGCGATGACTCCGAAAGGAGGGGTGGCGATGCTGCCCATCCGGAGGAGTCATCTCTTCCATCATCCCCACCGAGCGTGCGTAGGCATCAGCGAGGACGTAGCTCGGGCGCCTGGTCATCCTCGCTGTATCTGAACGGCGGAACGGCATCGTTTCCATCCAGTTTCACGATGGGCAACACGCGTCCCGTCGCCGACGCGAAATCGCGCTGCCCTTTACGCGCTTCCTCGACGCCGACAGCCCCACGATCGCCTGCATAGAAGATGGCTTCGATCGGAAGCCTGGCCGGAATGTCCTGGGGCCACTCCGCGATCATCAGCTCCATGTAGCGCCGCGAGGGAATCTCCAATCGGCCGCCCTGGCGGGCGAGGATGCTCAGCGCGAAAGAAAACGTATCCACGCCAAACGAACACTGGTGCAGGGCGCGCCGGCGAAAGGCATCCGGGGGATTTTCCGGATCGGGCGCCACCGAGAGGTAGTGATCGGCGAAGGCCTGCGTGGTGACGATGCCTTGTTCGGCACAGGGCGGCTTCCGACGGGATACTCCGCACTGGCGCCGCATCCGTAGGTGCCACGATCGATGCTGGTGATGGCGTCGTAGGGGAAGGAACATTCAGTCCAGCCGATAGCCGTCGCCCTGCCCCCATGCATCGGCGGGTGCGAGGATGTAGCCCGCACCGGCACCGAACAATTCGCGCGAACCGACATCCTGCCGGAAGTAACTGAAGGACACGCCGTAGTACGCATCGCCCGGGCGTGGGTTCCAGAAATGGTAACTCCCCGCCAGCGACGCATTACGGATCAGCACACCGTTGCAGAAGTACGCTGCCTGCGCACCCGCGTCACAGGCAGCGCTCACGTCGTCGTAGCGGGCGTGAGCGCGGCGGCGATCGTTTCGCCTGCAGGATGTCGCAGAGGCCCATCCTCGCTGGCGTGTGGCCGCAGGATACCGACAGGAGTGCCGCGAGCAGCGCGGGCAACAGGCTTTTCCTTGCCATGGCAATACGTCCTTGCATGCATTCATGGATGACCGACACATCGCAGGCCAGCCGGAGACCATAGATAGCACCGCACACCGGCGCCTGAGCGAACGCGCCGAGCATTTCGACCTGTCGATACGGCCACGACAACGTCAACCGCCTGAACGACATGGTAAAAAAAGAGCCCCGCTTGCGCGGGGCTCCTTCGTTTCACGCAACGGGAGGGGCGAGGACTTAGAAGTCCATGCCACCATGCCGCCCATGCCGCCGCCCGGGGCACCGTGGCCGGCACCGTCGTCCTTCTTCGGCACTTCGGTCACGGCCGCTTCGGTCGTGATGATCGAGCCGGCGACCGAGGCCGCGAACTGCAGGGCCGAACGGGTCACCTTGGTCGGGTCCAGGATGCCGAAGGCGATCATGTCGCCGAACTCACCGGTGGCGGCGTTGTAGCCGAAGTTGCCTTCGCCGGCCTTGACCTGATTGACGATGACCGACGCTTCTTCACCGGCGTTGGTGACGATGGCGCGCAGCGGGGCTTCCAGCGTGCGACGGGTGATCGCGATGCCGAGGTCCTGGTCGGTGTTCTTGCCTTCAGGCCTTCCAGCGCCTTCAGTGCACGGATCAGCGCGACGCCGCCGCCCGGGACCACACCCTCTTCGACGGCTGCGCGCGTGGCGTGCAGGGCGTCTTCGACGCGGGCTTCTTTTCCTTCATCTCGACTTCCGTCGCGGCGCCGACCTTGATGACCGCGACGCCGCCCGCGAGCTTGGCCAGGCGCTCCTGCAGCTTCTCACGGTCGTAGTCCGAGGTGGTCTCTTCGATCTGCGCCTTGATCTGCTTGATGCGCGACTGGATGCCTTCGGCATCGCCGGCACCGTCGATGATCGTGGTGTTTTCCTTGGTGATCACGACGCGCTTGGCACGGCCAGATCGGTGATCGTGGCCTTGTCGAGCGCCAGGCCCACTTCCTCGGAGATGACCGTGCCGCCCGTGAGGTTGGCAATGTCTTCCAGGATGGCCTTGCGACGATCGCCGAAGCCCGGCGCCTTGACGGCGGCGACCTTGACGATACCGCGGATGGTGTGACCACGAGGGTAGCCAGGGCCTCGCCCTCGACTTCCTCGGCGACGATCAGCAACGGCTTGGCGGCCTTGGCGACGGCTTCGAGCACCGGCAGCAGCTCACGGACGTTGGAGATCTTCTTGTCGTGGATGAGGATGAACGGGTCGTCCAGTTCAACCTGCTGCGACTGCTGGTTGTGATGAAGTACGGCGAGAGGTAGCCGCGGTCGAACTGCATGCCCTCGACGACGTCGAGCTCGGTCTCGAGGCCCGAGCCTTCCTCGACCGTGATCACGCCTTCCTTGCCGACCTTGCCCATCGCCGTGGCGATGATGTCGCCGATGTTCGCATCGGAGTTGGCCGAGATGGTGCCGACCTGGGCGATGGCCTTGTCGTCGGCGGTGGGGTTGGAGAGCTTCTTCAGCTCGCCGACCGCGGCGATCACGGCCTGGTCGATGCCGCGCTTGAGGTCCATCGGGTTGATGCCGGCGGCCACGGCCTTGAGGCCTTCCTGGATGAACGCCTGGGCGAGGACGGTCGCGGTCGTGGTGCCGTCACCGGCCACGTCGGACGTCTTCGAGGCGGCTTCCTTACGATCTGCGCGCCCATGTTCTCGAACTTGTCGGCGAGCTCGATCTCCTTGGCGACCGTGACGCCGTCCTTGGTGATGCGCGGGGCGCCGAAGCTCTTCTCGATCACGACGTTGCGGCCCTTCGGGCCAGGGTGACCTTGACGGCGTTGGCGAGGGTGTTGACACCTTCAGCATGCGGGCGCGGACGTCTTCGCCGAAGCGGACTTCTTTAGATGCATGAAATGTTTGCCTCAAAAATTTGGATTAGGAAAGGGTTCTTGATCGTGCGACCCGCCAAGCGCGGTTATCGCGCTAAGGCCAGGCCTGCTTTGGCAGATCAACCTTCGAGAACGGCCACGATGTCGTCTTCCTTCAGGAAGACCAGCTCTTCGCCGTCGACCTTGATTTCCTGGCCGGCGTACTTGCCGAACAGGACCACGTCGCCTTCCTTCACGCCCATCGGGCGGAGCTGGCCGCTGGCGAGCAGCAGGCCGGTGCCGGCGGCGATGACCTTGCCGGGGTGGGCTTCTCGGTGGCGCTGTCGGGGATGACGATGCCACCGGCCGAGACGCGCTCTTCTTCGAGACGCTTGACGATGACGCGATCGTGCAGCGGGCGCAGTTTGCTCATGACTTCTCCAAACATGTGTTTGACGGGAAAGGATTTGTTACCACCCTGTTAGCACTTGGCCAGGGTGAGTGCCAGAATTTTAGCCAGAAGAATGCGTCAACCGGAAGTCTTTCTGGATGCATCGACAGATGGCGGCGCGGACGTCGGGTTCAAGGGCGCGGACGGAAAATAGTTGCCGCGACGGTGCATGCAAGCCAGAGCGGGCCGGCCCGGTCATAATGTCCAACGCCTTCCCGGAGAGTCCCATGCCGTCGCTTTCCCGCATCACGCGGAACCTCGTCGCCCTCGTCCTGTTGCTCGCCATGCTGCCCGCGCTTGCCCAGGATCCCGAGGACGGCCTGCTGCCGGTCACCCAGGCGTTCCAGCTCACCTCCGACGCCAGCCAGCCAGGCACGGTGAAGCTGCACTGGCGCATCGCACCGGACTATTACCTGTATCGCGGGCGGATCGTCATCAAGCCCACCGACCCGGCGGCCCTGACGCTCGGCACCCCGGCGCTGCCCGACGGCCTGAAGAAGCATGACGAATACCTGGGCGACGTGGAGATCTACCACGGCGACATCCAGGCCACCGTGCCCTATACGCTGGCCGATGCCGCGACGAAGACGGTGGCGCTCGATGTCCAGTACCAGGGTTGCCACGAAGTTGAGCCGAAGATCTGCTACCCGCCGCATACCGAGCACCTCACGCTCGTCGTCGGCGCGGCCTCGACGATCCCGGCGCCCGGCGCCCCGCGGCAGCGACGACGGCACCAGCATCGGCACCCGTTGCCGGCGGCGGCGCCGCACTGTTCGGCAAGCCGGCTACGCTGCCCGGAACGGATGCCCAGGCCCTGCCGGCCGACCAGGCGTTCCGCCTCGAGGCGCTGGTCAAGGGTGGCGACACCCTGCTGCTGCGCTGGACGATGCCCAAGGATTATTACCTCTACCGCGACAAGACCCAGATCAAGGTCGTGTCGCCCGCCGGGGTCACTGCCGGCGAGCCCGACTGGCCCAGCGGCACGGCGCACCACGACGAGCATGTCGGCGACACCATCGTCTACTTCGACCAGGTGGAACTGCCGTGCCGCTGGCGGGCGCCGCGAAGGACGGCAAGCTCCAGCTCGACGTGGCGTACCAGGGCTGCCTGGAAAACGGCATCTGCTATCCCGTGATGACCCGCCGCCTCGATGTCGACCTGCCACCGGCGCCGTCGTCGTGGCCGCACCGGCCAGTGCGACCGCCAGCACGCCCGGGACGACACCCGCCGACGTCGCCCCGACAACCGCCGCCCGAGGGCCTGGCGCCAGCCGGCACGGAGGCCTCGGTCGGCATCCTTGCCGCGATCGGCCTGGCCCTGCTCGGTGGCCTGGTGCTCAACCTGATGCCCTGCGTCCTGCCGGTGCTGTCGCTGAAAGCCATCACCGTGCTGGAAAGCGGCGAGAGCCCGGCCGCCGCGCGCAAGCATGCGCTCTGGTACACCGCCGGCGTGCTGGTGGCCTTCGCCGCGCTGGGTGG
Source organism: Leptodermis oblonga (assembly GCA_016801395.1). NCBI lineage: Eukaryota > Viridiplantae > Streptophyta > Magnoliopsida > Gentianales > Rubiaceae > Leptodermis > Leptodermis oblonga. The sequence goes on from VMRK01000492.1 coordinate 91,092, forward strand.
GCTCATCGTCGGCATCCGCGCGGCCGGACACGGCATCCAGTGGGGCGCGCAGTTCCAGCAGCCGGTCGCCATCGGCCTGCTGGTCTACGTCATGCTCGCCGTGGGCCTGTCGATGTCGGGCGTGTTCGAGATCGGCGGGTCGCTGGGCAACCTGGGCAGCGGCCTGGCCTCGCGTTCGGGTGCCTCGGGCGACTTCTTCACCGGCGTGCTGGCCGTCGTGGTGGCCAGCCCGTGCACGGCGCCGTTCATGGGCTCGGCCATCGCGTTCGCGTTCGCCGCGTCGGTGCCCGTCGCGTTCCTGATCTTCCTCGCCCTGGGCCTGGGCCTGGCCCTGCCCTTTCTCCTGATCGGCTTCGTGCCAGCCATCGCCCGGCTGCTGCCGCGCCCGGGCCGCTGGATGGAGACCTGAAGCAGGCGTTGGCCTTTCCGATGTACCTCACCGCGGTGTGGCTGCTGTGGGTGCTGACCAAACAGCGCGGGGCCGATGCGACGGCGCTGGTGCTTGCCGGTGCCGTGCTGCTGGCGATGGCCTTGTGGTGGTACGGCCGCAGTCGCCGCGCAGGCCTGTCGTGGCTATTCACGGCCTTGCTCACCGCCGGCGCGCTGGCGCCCTGTGGATGGTGCACGGTTTGCCGGCCGCCACGGCGTCCGCGACCGCGACCGATGGCTCGGTGCCGTACTCGCCGGCCAGGCTGGCGGAACTGCGCGCGGCGGGCACGCCTGTATTGGTCGACATGACCGCCGACTGGTGCATCACCTGCAAGGCGAACGAGAAAGCCGTGCTGGACACCGATGCCTTCAAGGACCTGCTCAAGCGCACGGCACCGTGTACATGAAGGGCGACTGGACCGACGTCAACCCGACCATCGCCGCGTTCCTGGAGCAGTACCACTCCGTCGGCGTGCCGCTCTACGTCGTCTATCCCAAGGGTGGCGGCGACGGCAGGAAACTGTCCACGGTGCTCACCTACGACACCGTGGCAACGGCGCTAGATACCGCGTCGCACCCATGACCCGCGGACCGACGTTCTGGATCGTCGTGCTGGCCATCGCCGGCGCGGCGCTGGGCGGGTATATCGAATACCGCCTCCAGGATCCGCCACCGCCCGAGGGGGTGACGGTGGCGGGGCCAGGGGAGCTGCCGCCCGATGCCGTCTACGTCGGCCTGGACGGCACGGCGCATCGCCTGTCCGAATGGCGCGGCAAGCGCATCCTGGTCAATTTCTGGGCGTCGTGGTGCGCACCTGCCGTCGCGAGATGCCCTTGCTGGATGCCGCCCACGATCGCATGCGCGCTGGCGCCCCGGGTGCCGTGATCCTCGGTGTGGCCGAGGACACCGCGGCGGACGCTCGCCGTTACCTCGCACAACAGCCCGTCGGTTATCCGATCCTGCTGATCGACGGCCAGTCACCCGGCGGGTCGTTGTCGCTGGGCAATACCCGGCGGGTACTCCCGTACAGCGTGCTCATCGGCGAGGACGGGCGCATCCTGAAACGTCGTGTCGGCGCGCTCAGTCAGGCCGATATCGACGCCTGGCTCGCCCCCTGACCCCACGGAGACCGTCACCCATGGATCCCATGCCCACCGCTGACGAAACGATCGAGGTCACTCGCCAGTGGATGGAACGCGCCGTCATCGGCCTCAACCTGTGCCCCTTCGCCAAAGCCGTGCACAGGAAAGGCCAGGTCCGTTTCGTGGTCAGCGACGCCGAGCAGCCGCTGCCCCTGCACGACGACCTGGTGCGCGAACTGAAGTTCCTGCGCGATACCGATCCGGACGTGGTCGACACCACGCTGCTGATCCATCCCCGCGTGCTCGGCGACTTCATGGATTTCAACGAATTCCTGGAGATCGCCGACGACACCGTGGCGGAGCTTTCGCTGGACGGCCAGATCCAGGTCGCCAGCTTCCACCCGGATTTCCAGTTCGAAGGCACGGCACCCGACGACATCACCAACTACACCAACCGTTCGCCGTTCCCGACCCTACATCTGCTGCGCGAGGCCAGCATCGACCGTGCGGTGGCCGCATTTCCGGACGCGGCAAGCATCTTCGAGGCCAACATGGCGACCCTGGATTCGCTCGGCCATGACGGCTGGCGCGCACTCTTTCCCAAGCCCTGACCATACGGTGGCGTCTGGAAAGTCGCTATCTCCAGCGAACTGCGTCGATCTTCACCGAACTGGACAAGGACGGATGACAGGCGCACACTGCGCGGCGTTCCGGACCTCCGGACCCAAGGCAGGTGAACAGTGGCCAGGCTCCTCGTCCTTCACGGACCCAACCTCAACCTCCTCGGCGTACGCGAACCCGCGGTATATGGGCGCGAGACGCTCGCAGACATCAATACGTCGCTGCAGACGCGCGTGCAGGGCACCGGCCACGAGATCAGCTGGTTCCAGTCCAACGCCGAGCACGAGTTGATCGCGCGGGTCCATCAGGCGCGCGATGAGGGTACGGCGTGGATCCTGATCAATCCCGCGGCGTTCACCCATACCTCGGTGGCGCTGCGCGACGCCTTGTCCGGCGTGGCCATCCCGTTCATCGAGATCCACCTGTCCAATCCGCATGCGCGTGAGCCGTTCCGGCACCATTCCTACCTGTCCGACATGGCCGCCGGCGTGATCTGCGGCTTCGGCGGCGACAGCTACCGCCTCGCGCTGGAAGCGGCGCTGTTGCGCCTCGCGGTACCTGCCGCCTGACCCCCCCTTCGCGGCGCGCCTCAGGGCGCCCGCACCTCCACCACCGACAAAGGGTTGCCCCATGGACCTTCGCAAGATCAAGAAGCTCATCGACCTGCTCGAGGAATCGAACCTCGCCGAGCTGGAAATCAAGGAGGGCGAGGAAGTCGTTCGCCTGTCACGTGTACCCAAGGGCACGGCCGTCGCCCAGCCCATGTACGCGGCGCCGCCCGCGCGGCGCCCGTCGCCGCCGCCGCGCCGGTAGCTGCCGCCGCACCCGCTCCCGCCGCCGAGCCCGGCCTGCCGCCGGGCCATGTGGTCAAGGCGCCGATGGTCGGCACGTTCTACGCCGCATCCACCCCCGGTGCGCCGGCGTTCGCCAGCGTGGGCCAGCAGGTCAAGGCAGGCGAGACGCTGGGTATCATCGAAGCCATGAAGATGTTCAACCAGATCGAAGCCGACGTGGCCGGTACGGTCGTCGCGGTCCTGGTCGAGAACGGCCAGCCGGTCGAATTCGACGAACCGATGTTCGTCATCGCCTGAGGCCACACCCATGCTCGAGAAGGTCGTCATCGCCAACCGCGGCGAAATCGCGCTGCGCGTGCTGCGCGCATGCCACGCGCTGGGCATCAAGACGGTCGCGGTGCACTCCACCGTGGACCGCAACCTGAAACACGTCGGCCTGGCCGACGAGTCGGTGCATCGGACCGGGTCCCTCGGCTGAAAGCTACCTCAATATCCCGCGCATCATCGCCGCCGCCGAGATCACCGACGCCGCCGCGATCCATCCGGGCTACGGCTTCCTGTCCGAGAACGCTAACTTCGCCGAGCAGGTCGAGCAGTCGGGCTTCGTCTTCATCGGTCCCACCGCCGACGTCATCCGCCTGATGGGTGACAAGGTGGAGGCGATCCGCGCCATGAAGGCCGCCGGCGTGCCGTGCGTGCCCGGCTCCGGTGGCCCGCTGGGCGATGACGTGGACGAGAACGCACGCATCGCGCGCGAGATCGGCTACCCCGTCATCATCAAGGCGGCCGGCGGCGGCGGCGGCCGTGGCATGCGCGTGGTGCGCACCGAGGCGCACCTGGCCAACTCCATCGTGATGACCAAGCAGGAAGCCAAGGCGGCTTTCAGCAACGATCAGGTCTACATGGAGAAGTTCCTGGAAAACCCGCGCCACGTGGAGATCCAGGTGCTGGCCGACGGCCAGGGCAACGCGATCCACCTCGGCGAGCGCGACTGCTCGATGCAGCGCCGCCACCAGAAGGTGGTGGAAGAAGCCCCGGCACCCGGCATCACGCCGGAACTGCGCGCGGAAATCGGCAAGGTATGCGTCGATGCCTGCCTGCGCATCGGCTACCGCGGCGCGGGCACGGTCGAGTTCCTGTACGAGGACGGCCGGTTCTACTTCATCGAGATGAACACCCGCATCCAGGTGGAGCATCCGGTGACGGAGATGATCACCGGCATCGATCTGGTGCGCGAACAGCTGCTGATCGCCGGTGGCGAGAAGCTGTCCATCCGCCAGGAAGACATCGTGCTCAACGGCCACGCCATCGAGTGCCGCGTCAACGCCGAAGACCCCGACACCTTCATGCCCAGCCCCGGCACGGTGAAGCGTTTCGAGGCGCCAGGTGGCCCGGGCGTGCGCGTGGATACCCACCTTTACGACGGCTACCGCATCCCGCCCAACTACGACTCGATGATCGGCAAGATCATCGTGCACGGTCCCGACCGCGCCACCGCCATCGCGCGCATGCGCATGGCGCTGAACGAAACGGTGATCGAAGGCGTGAAATGCAACATCCCGCTACAGCAGCGCATCATGGCCGATGTCGGCTTCCAGCTCGGTGGACAGAACATCCACTACCTGGAGAAACGCATGGCCGAACAGAAGGAAACGCCGCCCGCGGCGTGATACGAAAATCCCGCCAACCGGCGGGATTTTTTTGCGTTGCGAACACATTCCTTGCCACTTCCATAATGGCAACGGCAACGGCAACGGCAACGACAACCGCAACCGCAACCGTCGTAGGAGCGCACGATGTGCGCGACATGTGTTGAGGCCGAGACATGGAGCTGGCGCGCCAGCCCGTGGTCACCGCGAAAACATGTCGCGCACATCGTGCGCTCCTACAGCATGCATTTACGCGCGCGATTGCACGCATCCACGCACGCGGTCGATCAACGCTTGCGGCGCCCGCTGATACGGACCCAGTCTTCCAGCTGGCGGATGTCCAGGTCGTCGAACCATTCGGCATAGCGCGTAAGCAGCTCCTCGTGTTGCCCGAAGAGGATGCCGGAGATCGCGAACGGTGCGCCCGGCTTCACCGCGGCGGCGAAGGTCGGTGCCAGTTCGCCGAGGGGCCCGGCAAGGATGTTCGCCACCAGCACGTCGGCGAGTTCGATCGGCGCCTCGCCTGGCAAGTAGACGGCCAGATCGGCCTGTACCCCATTGCGTTCCGCGTTGTCGTGCGAGGACACGATGGCCTGCGGGTCGTTGTCGATGCCCACCGCGCGCGCGGCGCCCAGTTTCAGCGCAGCGATGGCGAGGATGCCCGAGCCGCAACCGAAGTCCAGCACCGACTTGCCGCCAGCTGCTGGCCGTCCAGCCACTCCAGGCACATCGCCGTGGTCGGGTGCGTGCCCGTGCCGAAGGCGAGGCCGGGATCGAGACGGACGACCACGATGTCGCCATCGACCGGCGGTTCGATATTCGACGGATACACCCACAGGCGACGACCGAAGGGCATCGGTTTGTAGTCGTCCATCCAGACACGCGTCCAGTCCTGGTCGCCCACGTCGCGCCATACGATCTGCGCAGGCTCGATGAAGGGAAGGTCGTCGGCGATCGCCGCCGTGAGGCCGCGACGATCGACGTCCGCCTCGAACAGCGCGTTCAGCACGACCTGGTTCCACAAAGGCAGCTCGCCCACGCCCGGCTCGAAGATGGCCTCCTCGTCGGGCGTTTCGGCGTCCGCGTCTCGCAAGGTGATGGACAGCGCGCCCAAGTCCTCCAGTGCAGCTTCGACGCGCGGCTGCTCGGCGGCGCGGATCGTCAGGGAAAGTTCGAGCCAGGGCATCGTGTGGCCAATCGGTGGACGGGGGAGACGATTCTAGCCGGCCCGCACGTTATGATCGAACGATGTACACGCAGTGTCCCGAGTGCCTCACCGTCTACAAGCTCGATGCCGCGGCGCTCGTGCCCGCCTGCGGCTGCGTGCGCTGCGACCATTGCGGCGCGGTGTTCAACGCGCTCGGCACCCTGGCCGCGCAGCTGCCGCCCGAGCCGTTCACGCGGCTTCAGGAACACGCGCTGGACCGCGAGCCGCCGACCGCCGGCGTGGCGGTGTTCCGCCCCCGCGCGTTGCCCGACGAGCCTTCGCCGGTGGCCCCCGCGTCGACGGACGACGAACCGGGCGAAGCGCCTGGCGACGACGCCGCCGACTTCTCCGGCCTCACCTTTACGCCGCGGTTCGCGCGCCGGCCCCGCCGGTCCTGGCGCACCGCCATGTGGGTCCTCATCTGCGTGGCGCTGATGCTGGGCCTGGGCGCGCAGTTGGCCTGGGCAAAGCGTGACGTGCTCATCGCCGATCCGACCATGGGCCCGCTGCTGGCGGCGGGCTGCGCCGTCGTCGGCTGCCATCTGCCACTGGTCGCCGCGCCCTCGCAGCTGCGCCTGCTGGCTCGCGACGTCGAGCAGCACCCGTCGGTGCGCGACGGGTTGCTGATCACCGCCAGCGTGCGCAACGACGCCGCGTTCGCGCAACCCTATCCCGTCGTCACCATCGTGCTGTCCGACGCCAACGGGCAGCGCCTGGCCATGCGTCGATTCCAGCCAGCCGACTACGTGGGCGACGCCGGCGCGCGCGACCGCGGCCTGCCCGGCGGCGCCACGACGGCCATGGTGTTCGAGGTGCAAGACCCGGGCCAGCGCGCGGTCGCTTTCGCGTTTTCGTTCGACTGAACCGGCAAAAAAATTTCTTTTTGCAAGCCTGCACTTCACCGCCCGGGACGAGTACACTCGGTTCCCTTCGCGACGCCAGACCCCCGTTCACGGCGTGTCCCAGTCGTAGCCCAAGCGACCATCATCATCAAGAACCGACCGAGGACCCGCGCCCCGGCCTGCGAGAGGGGAATGCCTTGAACGCTGTGAGACTGACTGCCGGCGAGGCCGCCAACGAGACCTCCATGCAGAGCGCCCTCAGCGAATGCGTCAGCCGCACCGTGCTTCGTTACCTCGCCGACATCGGTGACACCGAAGGCGGCGAAGGGCTGCACGCCCTCGTCATCCGCGAAGTCGAAGGTCCCCTGCTGCGCGAAGTGCTCGCCTTCCACGAAGGCAACCAGAGCCGCGCCGCCGTCGCCCTCGGCATCAATCGTGCCACCCTCCGCAAGAAGCTGGCGGCCCACGGCCTGTCCTGAGTCGCGCCGCGCCGAGCCGCACGGCCGTCCGGGCGGCTATAATGGAGCGCTTTTACGCCCCGGAAGTGCCCATGCCCACGCCCGATCTCGTTCCCGTCCGCCGCGCGCTCGTCAGCGTTTCCGACAAGCAGGGCCTGACGGAACTCGGCCGCCGCCTCGCGGCCGCGAACATCGACATCCTCTCCACCGGCGGCTCCGCCAAGGCACTGCGCGATGCCGGCATCCCCGTGCGCGACGTGGGCGATCTCACCGGCTTCCCGGAAATCATGGCCGGTCGCGTGAAGACACTTCACCCGCGCGTGCACGGTGGGCTGCTCGGCCGCCGGGGCACCGACGACGACGTGATGGCCGAGCACGGCATCCTGCCGATCGATCTGCTGGTGCTGAACCTGTATCCGTTCGAGCGCACCGTGGCCGATCCCGCGTGCTCGCTGGACGACGCGATCGAGAACATCGATATCGGTGGCCCCGCCATGCTGCGCGCCGCGGCCAAGAACTGGAACGACGTCGGCGTGCTGACCGATCCCGCGCAGTACGAGGCAGCGTTGGCGGAGATCGAGAACCGGGGTGGTCTGTCCCGTGCCACGCGCTTCGCGCTCTCGGTGGCCGCGTTCAACCGCGTGTCCAACTACGACGCGGCCATCAGCGATTACCTGTCCGGCGTCACCCTCGACGACACGCACACCGCCGTCGCCTCGCGCGCCGAATTCCCGCAGCAGTCCAATGGACGCTTCGTCAAGGTCATGGACCTGCGCTACGGCGAAAACCCGCATCAGTCAGGCGCGTTCTACCGCGACCTCTACCCGGCACCCGGCACGCTGGCCACGTTCCGCCAGCTGCAGGGCAAGGAGCTGTCGTTCAACAACATCGCCGACGCCGATGCCGCGTGGGAATGCGTGCGCCAGTTCGAGGCGCCGGCCTGCGTCATCGTCAAGCATGCCAACCCCTGTGGTGTCGCCGTTGCGAGCGATCCGCTCGCCGCCTACGAACTCGCGTACGCCACCGATCCCACCTCGGCTTTCGGCGGCATCATCGCGTTCAACCGCCCGCTGGATGCGGCCACGGCGAAGGCCATCCTCAAGCGACAGTTCGTCGAGGTGCTGATCGCCCCGGCGGTGGATGCCGGCGCGGTGGAGGAAGCGACGAAGAAAGCGAACGTGCGTGTGCTCGAGATTCCCGCGGGTGACGGTCGCAATACGCACGACGTGAAACGCGTCGGCTCCGGCCTGCTGGTGCAGACCGCCGATCATCGCCAGGTGGGCCGCGACGAACTGACCGTGGTCAGCAAGCGCCAGCCCAGCGCGCAGGAGATCGACGACCTGCTGTTCGCCTGGCGCGTGGCCAAGATGGTCAAGTCCAACGCGATCGTCTACGCGAAGGACAACCGCACGGTCGGCATCGGCGCCGGACAGATGAGCCGCGTGGTCAGCGCGAAGATCGCCGGCATCAAGGCCGAGGAAGCCGGTCTGACGGTGCCTGGCAGCGCCATGGCCTCGGATGCGTTCTTCCCCTTCCGCGATGGCATCGACGCTGCCGCCGCCGCGGGCATCCGCGCGGTCATCCAGCCCGGTGGTTCCATGCGCGACAGCGAAGTGATCGCCGCCGCGGACGAGCACGACATGGCGATGGTGTTCACGGGCGTGCGCCACTTCCGGCACTGAGATCCTGTACCGTGTCGCGGCGCAGCGCATAGCGCCGCGCCAGTACCGCGCAGGTCATCAGCTGGATCTGGTGGAAAAGCATGATCGGCAACACGATCAGCCCCAGCGGATGGCCGGCGAACAGCACCTTCGCCATCGGCACGCCCGACGCCAGGCTTTTCTTCGAGCCGCAGAAGACGATGGTGATTTCGTCTTCCGCGGCGAAGCCGAGTGCCCGCGCCCCGTAGCGCGTGGCCAGCAGCGCACAGGCCAGCAGCACGATGTTCACCACCACCAGTCCGGCCAGCACCGGCGGCGGCAACTGGTGCCACAGCCCCTGCAGCACCGCCGCACTGAACGCGGTATAGACCACGAGCAGGATCGAGCCGCGATCGACATAGGTCAGCAGCGTGGCGTGCCGACGCACCCAGCCACCGATCCAGCGCTGCGCCACCTGGCCGGCCACGAACGGCACGAACAACTGCAGCACGATGGCCCCGACCGAGTGCCATGACAGGCCGCCCTGCCCGGTGCCGGCAATCATCGCGCCGACCAGCAGCGGCGTGACGAAGATACCGAGGAGGCTCGACGCGGAAGCCGAGACGATCGCCGCGGGCACGTTGCCCCGCGCGATCGAGGTGAACGCGATGGACGACTGCACGGTGGAGGGCAGCGTGCACAGGAACAGGATGCCCAGGTAGAGGTCCGGCGTCACCAGCGGCGACAGCACCGGCTTGAGCAGCAGGCCCAACAGCGGGAACAGGACGAACGTGCTGGCGAGCACGGTCAGGTGCAGGCGCCAGTTCGTCATGCCTGCCACCACGGCCTCGCGGGACAGCTTGGCGCCGTGCAGAAAAAACAGCAGCGCGATGGCGATGTCCGTGACCACTTCGAACACGCTGGCTGCCGTGCCGCGACATGGCAGCAGGCTGGCCAGGATCACGGTGGCGATCAGGGACAGGGTGAATCCGTCGGGAAGGAAGCGGCGCATGGCGATCGACCTGGGGTATCGAGATGCCTATTGCAGCGCCGGAAGGTTGATAAGACAAATCGTTTTATCTGATCCAGTGATACATTAATTGCATGAATGTGTCCCTGCGCCAGTTGCGTGCGTTCCTTGCCGTCGCGGACCAGCGGCATTTCCGGCGTGCCGCCGAGGCGCTGCACCTCACCCAACCGGCCGTCAGCCGCCTGGTCGCCGACCTGGAAAGCGAACTGGACGTCCGCCTGTTCGATCGCAGCACGCGCGAGGTCGTGCCGACCGAGGCCGGCCGCTACCTGGAACAGGCGCTGGCCCGCGTGCTCGACGAACTGGACGGCGTGCTGGCGCATACGCGCACCCAGGCCGACCCGTTGCGCGGCCGTGTCCGCCTCGCCGCGGTACCCACCCTGGCGGCCGGGCTGGTGCCACCCTGCATCGCCTGGTGCGCACGGCACCATCCGGCGCTGGAGATCATCCTGCGCGACCAGAGCCAGGCCCAGGTGCTGGACGCCGTACGTGGCGGCGAGGTGGACTTCGGCCTGACGGTGGAACCGGCCACGGTGGAGGAGTTCGACACCGAGACACTCATGCAGGACCCGTTCGTCGTGGTCTCGCCACCGGATCATGCCTTCGCCATGCGTCGCACCGTGCCGTGGGAAGCCTTGGCCGATCTGCCACTGGTTCTGCTGGATCATGCATCCGGCAGCCGCCGCCTTATCGATGCCGCGTTCGCGCAGGCGAACATCCCCATGCGCGTGATGCTCGAAGTAGGTCACCCGCATACCGCCTTCCGCATGGTGGAGGCGGGGCTCGGCATCACCGTCACGCCCCGGCTGTCGCTGGATGCCCTGCGGTCCGGCTTGGTCGCCACGCCGCTCACGCCACGCCGTGGCCGCGCGGTGACACTGGTAAGACGTCGCGCGCGCTCGCTGTCACCCCCGGCGCAAACGGTGTGGAAGCATTCCGCGACATCGCGCTCACGCGGACTTGAACGCGCGTTGCGCATGCTCGGTGCCTTTACCGCAGGTGCCCGCCGATGAGCTATGCGCTTTATTACTGGACCGGACTGCAGGGCCGCGGCGAATTCGTCCGCCTGTGCCTGGAGGACGCCGGCGCCACGTATACCGATGTGGCACGCATCGAGGGCGACGACGCGATGACGTCGTTCCTTGAAGGTCAGCACGAGGGCGCCATGCCGTTCGCGCCACCGTTCCTCCGGTCGGGCCACCTGGTGATCGCCCAGGTCGCCAACATCTTGCAGTATCTCGGCCCGCGACATGACCTGGTGCCGGACAGCGAGTCCAAGCGCCTGTATGCCCATCAACTCCAGCTGACCGTCAGCGATATCGTGGCCGAGGCACACGATACGCATCATCCTGTATCCACCGCGCAGTATTACGAGGACCAGCGCGAGGAGGCGAAGAAGCGGGCCAAGGATTTTCGCGAGCAGCGCATTCCCAAGTACCTGAGGTATTTCGAGAAGGCGCTGGAGCGGGGCGGCGGCCGGTTCGTGCTCCACCAGCACTCTTACGTCGACCTGTCGCTGTTCCAGCTGATGACGGGGCTGGAATACGCATTCCCGAAAACGATGGCGAAGCAGGCGCTGCCGCTGCTGCGCGACCTGGCACGGCGCGTGGCGGACCGACCGAACATCGCCGCCTACCTGGCCTCCGATCGCCGCGTGCCGTTCAATACCACGGGCATTTTCCGTCACTACCCCGAACTGGACAGCTGAGCGACAGGCCGGGTATCACCTGCGTCACGACCCCTGATCCAGGGGCATGACGCTGGCGCTCGTCGATCAGTTCCGGTCGACGGGCTTGGGCGCCGCGCCCCATTCGTAGACCTTGTAGTACACCGGATTGACGGGGCCGTTTTTCGGATCGTTGTGCAGCTTGCCGTCCGGGTCGGCCATGTACGTCTGCGGCACGCCGTTCTTGGGCGTCACCACAACCATGAACAGCCGGCCACCCGTGCGGTATTCCTCAACGCGGTCGTCGCCCTGCTGGCGCACGGTCACCTGCGGCGCCTGCTGGCCGCGCGCATCCACCGCGCCGTGGTCCTGCATGGCCGGCAGGTCGACTGGCGAGCGCACGCCCTGGGCATCGGAGGTCGCCGGGGTGGACTTGCCATCCTGCGCTTCGTCGTAGGTGACCGGGCGGTCCACGGGCTTCTGGCCCGAGCGGTCCGGCTCACCGGGTTTGACGCCGGGATCGTTCAGGCCCGGCGGCGGTGGCAGGGGCGCGAATTTCGTGGCGGTCTGGGCGAAGGCGGGCACCGCCAGGGCGAGGGCAAGCGCAGCGACGAGGATGGGCGAGCGTTCATGGGGAGTCTCTCCTGGCGGGTTGCCGAGAATAGCAAGGCGACGCCGGCTTTCCACGTGAACGAACCCTGCGCGACCGACCATGAGAGAATCCGGTTATGCCTACACTCACGCTCATCGACGGGTCCTCGTACCTGTACCGCGCCTTCCACGCGCTGCCGCCCCTGACCAACGCCTTCGGCGAGCCCACGGGCGCGCTGTTCGGCATCGTCAACATGTTGCGCACGACGATGAAATCCGGACCCGACTACGTGGCGTTCGTCTGCGACGCGCCCGGGCGCACGTTCCGCGACGACCTGTACCCCGAGTACAAGGCCAACCGCCCGTCGATGCCGGACGACCTGCGCGCCCAGGTCGAGCCCATGATGAAGATCGTGGGGGCACTGGGCTTCCCGATCCTGTGCGTGCCCGGCGTGGAAGCGGACGATGTGATCGGCACGCTGGCCCGCCAGGCCGCCGAGCAGGGCATCGACACGATCATCTCCACGGGCGACAAGGATTCGCGCAAATGGTCGGCAAGCACACGCTGCTGATCAACACCATGACCAACACCACGCTGGACACCGACGGCGTGATCGCAAAATTCGGCGTGCGCCCGGAGCAGATCGTCGATTACCTCTCGCTCATGGGCGACAGCATCGACAACGTGCCGGGCGTGGAAAAATGCGGCCCGAAAACCGCCGCCAAGTGGCTGGCCGAGTACGGCAACCTCGACGCCCTGCTCGCCAACGCCGACAAGATCGGCGGCAAGATCGGCGAGAACCTGCGCGCGGCCATCCCGCGCCTGCCGCTATCGCGCGAACTGGTCACGATCCGCACCGACGTGCCGCTGGAATTCGCACCCGTGGACCTCGCCCTGCGCGATCGCGACGTGGAGGCACTGCGCGAGCTGTATGCGCGCTACGATTTCAAGGCGGCGCTGAAGGACCTGGATGCCGGTGTCGATGCCCCGGCGCGCTCGGCGATCGCCGCCGCGCCGGCCGGCGCTCCCGGCGCTGCCCCCGACGCATCGCTGTCGCACGCGGGCGAGTACGAACTGGTGCTCACCGAGGCCCGTTTCGCCGCGTGGCTGGAGAAGCTCGAGACCGCCACGCTGATCGCCTTCGACACGGAAACCACCAGCATCGATGCGATGCAGGCGGAGATCGTCGGCGTCTCGCTCGCGGTGGAACCGGGCAAGGCGGCGTACATCCCGCTCGCCCACGATTATCCCGGCGCACCGACACAGCTGCCGAGGGACCACGTGCTGGGTGCGCTCAAGCCGATCTTCGAAGACCCGCGCCGTCGCAAGGTGGGTCAGCACGGCAAGTACGACATCAACGTGTTGTCGCACTACGGGATCGAACTGCGCGGCGGCGCACGACACCATGCTGGAGTCGTACATCTTCAACGCCACCGCCACGCGCCACGACATGGACTCCCTGGCGCAGCGTTACCTGGGCTACACCACGATCAAGTACGAACAGGTGGCCGGCAAGGGCGCCAAGCAGATTCCGTTCTCGCAGGTGGATTGCGACACCGCCTGCCGCTACGCCGCGGAAGATGCCGACATCACCCTGCGCCTGCACCACGCGCTGTGGCCGAAGCTGGAAGCCGAACCGTCACTGCGTGAGGTCTACCAGGACATCGAGATCCCGCTGGTGCCGGTGCTGGCAAAGATGGAGCGCACCGGCGTGCTGATCGATGCGCACGTGCTCCGCCTGCAGAGCCAGCAGCTGGGCAAGCGCATGCTCGAACTGCAAGCGCTGGCCCACGCTTCCGCGGGGCACGAGTTCAACATGGATTCGCCCAAGCAACTGCAGGCCGTGCTCTTCGACGAACTGGGCCTGGCCGCCAAGGTCAAGACACCCACGGGCCAGCCCTCAACGAACGAGGAAGCCCTCGAGGCGATCGCCGATACCCACGAGCTGCCGCGCCTGATCCTCGAGTACCGGGGCCTCGCCAAGCTGCGCTCCACGTACACCGACAAGCTGGCCGGCATCGTCAATCCGCGCACGGGCCGCGTGCACACCAGCTACCACCAGGGCGCCGTGGCTACGGGGAGGCTGAGCTCTTCCGACCCCAACCTGCAGAACATCCCCGTGCGTACCGAGGAAGGCCGGCGCATCCGCCAGGCCTTCGTCGCCCCGCCCGGCTGGCGCATCGTCGCGGCCGATTACTCGCAGATCGAACTGCGCATCATGGCCCACCTGTCGGGTGACGAAGGCCTGGTGCGTGCCTTCCGTGACGGTGGCGACGTGCACCGCGCCACGGCGGCCGAGGTGTTCGCGTGCCCGCGGCGGAGGTGACCACCAACCAGCGTCGTGCCGCCAAGGCGATCAACTTCGGCCTGATGTACGGCATGAGCGCCTTCGGCCTCGCCAAGCAGCTCGGCGTGGACCGTGGCGAAGCCTCCGATTACATGGCCCTGTATTTCGCGCGCTATCCGGCGTGCGTGCCTTCATGGACGCCACGCGCGAGCAGGCGCACCGCGACGGCTTCGTCCAGACCCTGTTCGGCCGTCGCCTGTACCTGGACAACCTCACCTCCCGTAACCAGGCTTCCGTGCTGGCGCCGAACGCGCGGCCATCAACGCGCCCATGCAGGGCACCGCCGCGGACATCATCAAGCGCGCCATGATCGTCGTGGCCGCGTGGATCGCCCCGCGCGACGATGTACGCCTGCTCATGCAGGTGCACGATGAACTGGTCTTCGAGGTACGCGAGGATGCGGTTGACGAGATCCGGGCCGGCATCGAAACGCACATGACGGCGGCCGCCGCGCTCAGCGTGCCCCTGCAGGTGGACATCGGCGTGGGCGCCAACTGGGACGAGGCGCACTAAGACCACCGACAACCGATTGATTGGAAAGAGGAAATAATTATTCTCCAACTTTCTTTCGGTCGAGCTGAAACTTTGTCCGTCTTCGGGCGTCTATATCTTCGGGCGCACGCAACGGCGTCCCATCGGTGGGTTCCACCTCCCTGGGACCACCCTCAGACGACCCGATCTTCCCTGGATCCGGTCCTCCACCCCACCCCGGCGGCTCCCCTGGCCTCCGGGGTTTTTTTTGTTCGACTCGGATAGCGCAGCACGCAAGCTATGGTCAGCGGGCAGCGCCATCCTTACGCAGCCCCTCCAGCAGCGCCTGCACCGGCGCGAAGCCCTCCCGGCATGCGAACAAACCAAGCCAAACTCGCGATGGATCGCCGGCACCAGCGGCATCACGCGCAGGCCGCGTCGCTCATCGGGCAAGGTCGACTCGGGCACCAGCGCCACCCCCATGCCTTCGCGCACCAGGACGCAGGCGCTGGCCCAATCGCGCACCGTCACCCGCACGTCCGACAGGTGCAGGCCCGCCTGCGCCATCAGCCATTGCCCGTTCACGGCGCAGCCGCCCGTGGCGAGAACGAAAGGCTGCGCGGCCAGTTCTTCCAGGGTGACGCCACTCTCGCTGGCGCGGCGTCCCAGCGGATGATTGGCTGGTAGCACCGCGATCCAGGCATCGTGCCCCAGCATCGCCGCAGCCCGGCCAGGCACGGGATTGAGCACCACCCCCAGTTCGACGGTGCCCGCCGCCAGCCAGTCCTCCACTTCTTCATCCGTACCTTCCAGCGCCACCAGTTCGATGCCGGGATGACGGCGCTTGAAGTGGCGCAGCAGACCGGGCAGCAGCGTTGAAATCACCGAGGGAAAGCTCGCCAGCCGGATACGCACGCGGGAAAGGCCCCGGCTGTCATCGGCCAGGACGCGAATCGCGTCCCACTGCGCCAGCATGGCCCGAGCATGCGTGATAACCGGTTCGCCCAACGCGGTGAGTGCGATGTAGCGCCGCTCGCGAGCGAATATCTGGAAACCCAGCGCGGCCTCCAACTGAGCGATGGCCTGGCTGGCCCCCGACTGCGTGATGCCCACGCTCTCGGCGGCGCGCGAGATGTTGCCTGCATCGGCCGCGGCGACCAGTAAGCGCCAATGCGCCAGGTTCATCATGATGATCAGTAGCCCAGCTAATGCATAAAAAATGGAACATTAATTTTACAGGGCTGCGACGGGCAAGCACAGTGTCATGCGGCGCCAGGCTCCGTGCCGCGCGACTGCTTTCAATTTGACCGGGAATCTTCATGAAGCTGTATTACGCCCCACACACCTGCTCACTGTCCCCGCACATCGTGCTGCGTGAACTCGGCCTGCCGTTTGAGCTGGTCAGGGTGGACAACACGACCAAGCAGACGGTCAACGGCGTCGATTTTCGAAGCATCAACCCGAAGGGCTATGTCGCCGCGCTGGAGCTGGACGACGGAAGAATCCTGACCGAAGGCCCAGCCATCGTGCAGTACCTGGCCGACGTCAAGCCGGAAAGCGGGCTTGCGCCGCCGGCCGGCACTGGGAGCGGGTGCGCCTGCAGGAGTGGCTGAACTTCGTCACCAGCGAGATGCACGCGGGCTCGGCACCTTTGTTCCATGCCGCACTACCCGACGAAGCCAAGGCGTTCTTCCGCGAAAAGCTACTCAAGCGGTTCGACTTCCTGCAAGACACGCTGGCCCAGCGGCTCTACCTGACGGGGAATTCGTTCAGCGTGGCCGATGCCTATCTGTTCACCGTGCTGGGCTGGTGCACGTTCTTCTCCATCGACCTCAGCCGCTGGCCTGCGCTGCCGGCCTATCTAGCCAAGGTCGGGGCGCGGCCCGCCGTGCAGGCAGCCTTGCGTGCCGAAGCCGTGCAGTAGCACGCGGTTTCGTGTCCTCCGCCCGTCCCGGCGGCTTCCCTTGGCCTACGGGTTTTTGGTTCTTCACTTACTGACGGGGCTTGTCCCGACCTCCACACTCCCCAGTCGTGCATGAGGCATCTTTCTTTCGTACGGCGCCCAGGCCGCCGCTCATGGATTGAGCCGGACCCAGCGTTTGTCGACCTTCGCGCACACGTGATCGCCACCGCTCGGACAGAGGCCAAGCCGGCCTGCGGTCTGGGCGGCATTGATCTGCTTCACCCAACGCGTGGCGCGCGATGCCTCATGCGCTTCCCACAACGCATAGCCCGCGACGCCTATCAACGCGACCGACGCCAGCGCCGACACCGCGAAGGCCTTCCACGCGAAAGCTGCCTGCAGCTTGCCCACCGAAAGCATCCGCGCCTCCAGCCGCTGGGCCGCATCCTCCAGCCGACGTTCCGATGCGCGCACCACTTCGCCAAATCGCTCGATCGCCTTACGGGTGCCGCCGTCCAACGCGTCGCTGGCCGCGCGGCGGACGCCCTCCGAGACCTGCTCCGAGGCCGCCAACGACTGTCGCGCCTGCAGATCCATAGCCTGGCTTGCTCGCATCGTCTCGCGTGCCACCCCGTCCATGCGTTTCTCGATCCGGTCCGTCACCGCCGCCAGCTTCACTGCCAGCGACCTCACATCCTGTTTGTCCATGTACCGCTCCTTACATCGTCATGCTCATTACCGGAGTCTGCTGAGCCTGTGCTTGTGCCTGCTGTACCGCCAGATCCTGCTGGCGATTCGCTTCCTGGCCGGCTTGCATGAAGGCCTGGCCTTCCGGGGATTGCAGGTATTCCTGGCCAATCGTTTCGAACGCTTTGTCGTCGTTGGCCACGGCTGCCGCGTAGAGGCGTTCGAAGGGATCGTCGCTCACGGTAGTGAGTGGACGATAGAACGTTCCGAAAGGCGCCTGCGTCCAATCACGTTCTGGAAGTTCGCGTGAGATCTCCTTGTTCAGCGCACTCCCGGGCACAGGATCCCGGATGGTGCGAAAGTCGTTCGGCGTGAGGATCGGCAGATAGCTGTGCTTGCCATCCACGCCATGCGGCTCAAGATGACCGATGTGCCCGTGCGTGCGCTGGATACCTGCGTGATTCAACGCGGCCCACGTGTAGTCCACGCAATTGTTTCGAATGTCCTTGTAGGTCAGGTCGAAGCCGAAGCGGTCTGGTTTCTCGCCAAACTCATGCAGCTTTTCGTACTGGTCTTTTGATATCTCCATTGTTCGCTCAAAGAACGGATCGACATACCGTTTTTCGTCGTCGTCAAACGGTTTTCCAGGTCCATTGATATCGCCGTGTTCTACAGGGGCAAATCCCAGCTTTCTCTGTGAACTCCATCGCTGATGGCGTAGAAAACATGGCCCGGCACTGATTTATCCATAGCCGATACATCCACTGCAGCAGGTCCATAATCTGCGCGAACCGGTGTTCCGGGCGCGGCAGCGTAGATAGTCACTGTGTATCGTCGTGCATCCATAATCGCTTTACTTTCCATGAGGGAATTCGCGCTCGACTGTCAGCCATGTCGGGATTGCTTCCAAAATAGGCATGTCTGAGACTGTCGATATCTCGACTCGATAGCGCCCGTAATTAGGAAACCGGAAAGACACCACCTCCCGGTGCGCAACGCCTTTGAGGTGCCCACTTGAAGATACGTAAGCGATGTCGGTTCCTCGCTCATGCATCGGCGATGGAAACGAAAACTTGCCAGTGCCAATGTCGTAAGTGAAATCGCCATCGTTGACGACGATTGGAATTTCACCTCCTTCCGTTTCATGAAAAACATGGACCCGAAGATAGAGCTTGACCTTGGGCGGATATCCACGCATTTGTTCAGCAGGACCTCCCTTGCTTTCATCACGGAAGTAAAAACCCACCATGTAAGCATGGTCGATGTTTGCATTGGCTCGCGTAACGATTATGGGAATGGTCACCGACCGCCCTACCTTGCTTGCATCAAACGGCACACGTGCAAGGGGAGGAAACGACTCGTTATGACAACCACTGACACACCCGGCAAGGCCAAGGACCATCACTAGCCATAGAAAGCCGCGCATCAGCACCTCATTTCCTGGGCCAGAGCCCGCCGCTCGGCTGGATCTTCTCGATCGACCTGATGCGTCCAAGCCCACGGCGCTGCTGCGGACATTGTGACGATGTAATTCTTTGCATCCATCTAGTCTCCTTACTTGAGCAACCTGTATTCGCGCTCCCTTGTCGAGGTGCGGAGCATGCCGACATGCGCATGCGCTGTAAACACCTAAGACATTGAGAAATAAGGACATTGAGAGTCTTCTCACCACGGTGACGGCCTCAACTGCAGCACTACGTAGACGGCACGCGGAACGGGCGGACACCGTCCCCACGCGCCCTCACATTCGTCAACGCATGCTGCCGCCACCGATCAAAACAGGGAAAAACCACATGCGCGCAGGTCTTATCGTCGTCGGCATCATTCTTGTCGCGGCAGGTATCTGGGTCACCATCGGCAACGGCAGCTACCAGAAGACCGACACTGTCGCGTCGATCGGCTCGGCCAAGATCGAAGCCACCCACGACAAGTCCATCCCGCAGTGGGTGGGCATCGCGGGTATCGTGATCGGCGGCATCGTCGCCGTCGCGGGCATCGCCCAGAAGCGTTAAGCCGCCGGGCCAAGGTGGGAGCCCATTCGCTACACTAGGCGGATGGATGTCTCCCACCTTCTCGACGACCTCAACGACGCCCAGCGGGAGGCCGTCAGCGCCCCGCCGGGGCACTACCTGATCCTCGCGGGCGCCGGCTCCGGCAAGACGCGCGTGCTGATCAACCGGATCGGCTGGCTGACCCAGGTCGAGCGTGTGCCGTCCTGGGCCATTCTGGCGGTCACCTTCACCAACAGGCCGCGGGCGAGATGCGTTCCCGCCTGGATGGCATCATCCCGGGCGGCACGCAGGGCTTACCGTCGGCACCTTCCACGGCATCGCCCATCGCCTCCTGCGGCGCCATTGGCGCGAAGCCGGGTTGGTGGAAGGCTTCCAGATCCTCGATTCCGACGACCAGCAGCGCCTGATCAAACGGGTGATCGCCGGCATGGGCCTGGACGAAGCGCGCTTCCCGCCCCGTCAGGCGGCCTGGCAGATCAACAACTGGAAAGACGAAGGCAAGCGCCCCGACGGCATCGAGCACCGCGACCATCCGGTGACGCGCACCTTCGTCGAGGTATACAAGGCCTACGAGCAGCAGTGCCAGCGCGCCGGTCTGGTGGATTTCGCCGAGTTGCTGCTGCGCGCGCACGAGTTGTGGCTGAAGGATCCCCAGGTCCTGAACATTACCAGGACCGCTGGCGTTACCTGCTGATCGACGAGTTCCAGGACACCAACACGCTGCAGTACGCGTGGATACGCGTGCTGGCGGGCAACACCGGACAGGTTTTTGTCGTGGGTGACGACGACCAGGCCATCTATGGCTGGCGTGGTGCCAAGGTGGAGAACGTGCAGCAGTTCCTGCGCGATTTCCAGGGTGCGAAGACGATCCGTCTCGAGCAGAACTACCGCTCCACGTCCACCATCCTCAACGCCGCCAACGCGGTCATCGCACGCAACGGCGGCCGCCTCGGCAAGCAGCTGTGGACCGACGGCGGCGCGGGCGAGCGCATCGCGCTGTACGCGGCTTACAACGAGCAGGACGAAGCGCGCTTCGTCATCGAGCGCATCCGCGAGCACGTGGCCGAACACGGCAACGCGCGCGATTGCGCCATCCTCTATCGCTCGAACGCGCAGTCGCGCAACTTCGAGGAACAGCTGATCCAGCGCGACCTGCCCTACCGTGTCTACGGGGGCCTGCGCTTCTTCGAGCGTGCCGAGATCAAGGACGCCCTGGCCTACCTGCGCCTCGCCTCCAACCGCCACGACGACGCCGCGTTCGAGCGCGCCGTGAACACGCCACCGCGCGGCATCGGCGACCGCACGCTGGACGAGCTGCGTCGCCGTGCGCGCAGCGACGGCAGCTCGATGTGGGAAGCCACGCTGACCGAAGCATCCATCGGCAGCCTGGCCGGGCGGGCCAAGAATGCCCTGAAGGCGTTCATCGGCCTGATCGACAACCTGGCGCGCACCTTCGGCGGCCACGACAACGTCAGCGGCGACGAATCGCCCACCGCCCTCAACCTGGCCGAGCAGATCGAGCACGCGATCCTGCACACCACGCTGCGCGACTTCTACGAGAACGACAAGCGCGGCAACGGCGAGGCGCGCGTCGAGAACCTCGACGAGCTGGTCAACGTGGCCAGCCGCTTCGAGATGACCCCGGAGGACATCGATGCCGGCCTCAACGAACTCTCCGCCTTCCTGTCGCATGCGACGCTGGAAGCCGGCGAGGGCCAGGGCGAGGCCTGGGACGATTGCGTGCAGCTGATGACGCTGCACTCGGCCAAGGGCCTTGAGTTTCCCGTGGTGTTCCTGGTCGGCATGGAGGAAGGCCTGTTTCCGAGCCAGCGTTCCACCGAGGAAGAAAACCGCCTCGAGGAGGAACGCCGCCTGGCGTACGTGGGCATCACGCGCGCGCGCGAACGGCTGTTCCTCTCCCATGCGGAATCCCGGCGGATGCACGGTACCGAGATGCTGGCGCGGCCTTCGCGCTTCCTCGGCGAGATCCCGCCCGAGCTGATCGACGAACTGCGCCCCCGCGTGCAGGTGTCGCGCCCTGCCTACGCCGACCGCTTCACGGGCGGCTCGTCACTGGAGGAAGCCTCGCCCATCCGGCTCGGCCAGCGCGTCAGCCATCCGAAGTTCGGTGAAGGCACCCTCGTCAGCGCCGAAGGTGCAGGTGCGCACATGCGCGTACAGGTGAACTTCGAGGATGCCGGCAGCAAGTGGTTGGTTTACGCTTACGCCAATCTGACCGTGTTGTAAGGGGCGCCAGGGCCATCGATCGGCCAGGGCCGCAACGCGGCCCATGGACGCCGGGGAAAAGTGATACATGATCGTCGGGATCGATCTGGGCACCACCAACAGCCTAGTGGCCGCATGGGTCGACGGCGCGCCGCGGCTCATACCGAATGCGCTCGGTCGCACGATCACGCCGTCCTGCGTGGGCATCGACGACGATGGCCGTGTCCTCGTGGGCGAAGCCGCCCGCGAGCGCCTGCAGACCCATCCCCAGCTCACCGCTTCGCTGTTCAAGCGCTACATGGGCAGCACGCGCTGCATGCGCCTGGGCGACCGCGACTACCGCCGGAAGAATTGTCCGCCCTGGTGCTACGTTCACTGAAGGCGGATGCGGAGGCTCATCTCGGCCAGCCCGTCACCGAGGCGATCGTCACGGTGCCGGCGTATTTCTCCGATGCCCAACGCAAGGCGACGCGTCTTGCCGGCGAACTGGCCGGTCTCAAGGTGGAGCGCCTGCTCAACGAACCCACCGCGGCCGCGCTCGCCTATGGCCTGCACGACGACGGTGGCGAAACCCAGTTCCTGGTCTTCGACCTGGGCGGCGGTACCTTCGACGTATCGGTGCTGGAGATGTTCGATGGCGTGATGGAAGTGCGGGCGAGCGCCGGCGACAACATGCTCGGCGGTGAGGATGTCACCACGCTGATCGTGGATCTCGCCTTTACCCAGGGCCTGCCCGAGGCCGCACGCAACGATGCGATGTTCATGCAGCGCCTGTCGGCCCGCGCCGAGGCCGCCAAACATGCGCTGACGACCCGCGGAAGCGTTGCCTTCGAGATGACCTGGCAGGACACCGCCGTGCTGGTCGCGGTCGACACCGGCATGCTGGAGACGGCGGCACAGCCGCTGCTCAACCGGCTCTGGCGCCCAATCGAACGGGCGCTGCGCGACGCGCGCATTCGCGCAGCCGACCTGGACAACATCGTGCTGGCCGGCGGCGCCACGCGCATGCCGATGGTCCGCGCACTGGTCACGCGGATGTTCGGCCGTTTTCCCGCGGTGGGTCACAACCCCGATGAAGTGGTCGCCCTCGGTGCCGCCGTGCAGGCCGGCCTGAAGATGAAGGACAAGGCGCTCGACGAGCGGGTGATGACGGATGTCTGTCCTTACACGCTCGGCACCGAGGTAGCCCGCTTCCTCGACGACGGCTCGCAGACGCCGGCTTCTACGCGCCGGTGATCGAACGCAACGCCGTAGTGCCCGTGAGTCGCGTGCAGCGATTCGTTCCGGTATCGCCGCAGCAGAAGCAGATCCGCATCGGCATCTACCAGGGCGAGTCGCGGATGGTGCGCGACAATATCGCCCTGGGCGAGGTCACCGTGCCGCTGCCCCAAGGGACCGGCCACGGCGAGGGCGTGGATGTGCGGTTCACCTATGACGTGAACGGCCTGCTCGAGGTGGAGGTGACCGTGGTGGCCACCGGTGAGGTGGCGCGCGCGGTGATCGAGAGCGGCGATGCGCACATGCCCGCCGACGAAGTGGCGCGACGCCTGGCGGCCCTGGCCGAACTCAAGATCCATCCGCGTGACACGCTGGAGAACCGCACGCTGCTGGCACGGGCAGACCGGCTCTACGAACAACTGCTGGGCGAGGTGCGCGAGCGTCTCGGCGAGCGCATCCTGCGCTTCGAGCAGGTGCTGGCCACCCAGGATACGCGGCTGATCGCCAGGGACAGCAGCGCGTTCCGCGAAACGGTCGACGCCCTCGAACACGATCATCGTTTCGCCGTGCCGCCCTCGGAATGAGCACCCCTACGTCGACGCCATGGCACCTGGAGGCGCTGGGCCTGCCCGCGCACGCCGATCGCGTGGCGGTGCGTCGCGCTTATGCGGCCGCGCTGCGCCGCATCGACCCGGCGGTCGATCCGCGCGGCTTCGCACACCTGCGCGAGGCCTACGAGGCGGCGCGCGCGTGGTGCGAGGCCATGGCCGCGGACGCCGACGCCGTGACGAAGGAGCCCCCCGTGGAAGCACCGGCGGAGGCAACACGCGAGGCTATCCAGGAGATTGCGGATCCACCGTCCGGCCACGCACCCGCCGATATCGCCACCCCGCCGGAGGAAGGCGTCGAGCAGAACGAGGCTGTCGGCAGCGCCGCCGATCCCACGATCGCCCTCGCCTGGCGATTCGCCGCCGACGTGGACGCGCGGACGCCCGACGAGGTGGCGACATTGCTCACGCAGGCCCTGGCCGAGGTGCGCACGCAATACATCGACGCGCCCGGACGTTTCGAGGAACACCTGATCGACCTGATCGGGCTGCAGCGCATCGCCCACCGCGCGGCGGTGTTCGCGGCGATGGAGGACCAGTGCCACTGGCGCGAAGTCGGCCATCTGGCGTCCCTGGGCGAACGTGGCCGCTGGATCGAAACCGTGCTGGTGCAGCGCGATGCATGGGACCAACTCGCCAGCGGCTGGCGTGAAGCGTGGCTGGCGCGCTTCATCCGCGCGGAGGCGCGCCTCGATCGCTCGCTGCTGCGCGACTGGCCCGACGTCGCGCGACTCCACCAGCGCTATCCGGCATGGATCGGTCTACACCTTTCCGCGGCCACGCTGAGCGCATGGCAGGCCCTGTTCGATGCGCAGTCGCCCTCGACGCGCGACGAGCTGACGCGCATGGCAGCGCCGGATTCGGCCTATCTACCCGCTCGCGTCGCCCAGGCACGGCAGCGATCCGGGCAACGATCCGCCAGGCTGACCGTCAGCGGATTCGTGCTCGCCGCGCTGGTGGGCATCGCCAACCTCGTCGTCACCGGCTTGCGCCAGGGCGGTTCTCCCGCGTACGGCTACACACCCATGCCCACGGATACGCCGCGTCAGTGCGTGGAACTCTATGTCGAACTCGACAAGCCCGATGCACTTGACGGTCGTTCGTCGGAGGACATCCAACGCCTGAAGACGCGGGCCGACCGCTGCGCGGACGCGGGGCACTGGCATCCGCCGGCCCCCTCTCGCTGATTCACGGCGACAGCCGTGGCACACCGTGCTGGTCGCGCTCTTCCACCGCGGTCACGCGGGTATCGATACGGCGCGTGCGCACCTCGGGCAGTGCCTCGGTCGCTTCGCCACGCGCAAGCGCCAGGGCATTGCGATAGCAACGCTGGGCAATATCCGCGTGATCCTCGCCCACGTATACGTCGCCCAGTGCCTCCCAGGCATCGGCACTGGGCGCGATGGCAAGCGCCCGCTCGAGGTACGGCCTGGCCTTGCCCCAGAGTCGCACGCGCACGCACATGCGGCCGACGGCGGTCAGCAACGCGGCATCGTTGGGATGCGTGTCGATCCAGGCTTCCGCCTTGCGCAGTCGCTGGTCGATGTCTTCGGCGCCCATCCCGCCATATGTGGCAGCCAGGGTCGGCGACCATTCCCTACGCAGCGCGGTTTCGATCTCGTCCATGGCGGCCATGGTCTGGCCATGCCGTGCCGCCTGCCGTGCGTAGGCATCGACCACGGCGGGTAGACGGCGCTGGCCCTTCGGCAATTGCGACCAGGCGGCGGACAACGATGCACCGTCCGCGGTGGCGGCGATGTGGGCGGCGACGATGCGCGACTCCAGGTCGGCCATGGCACGCGTGCCCAGTTCACCGCTCTTTTGCAGCGGCTCGATGGCCCGCACCGCGTTCCGCGTGTCGCCCGTCTCCAGCGACGCCTCCGCGAATTCGATCCAGCCTGCGGGCGTCAGCGCGCCGCTGTCGGCCTCGGGCGCCAGCAAGGCCGCGGCTTCCGCCGCCCTGCCCGCGTGACGCAACAGGCGCGCGCGCAGCACGCGCGCCGCACGCGGCGTTTCCTGGGCGGCCTGATCCAGCGTCTCCAGGGCGCGCGTGGATTCACCATGACGCTCCGCCGCCTCGGCGGCAGCCAGCAGGGCCGGGCCTCGCACGGACGGATAACGCGCCGCGCGGTTGAGGTCGCGCTCGGCTTCGCCATGACGGCCCTCGACCAGCGAGACCAGGCCGTCCGAGAGGCGTCGGCGACTCAGGTGACGATGGCGCCGCGTCATGGCGCCGAACGGCCAGCGGATCAGGGCGACCAGCAGCGTGATGGCGGCCCAGGCGAGCAGGAGGATGGCCACGGCGGTGACCACGGTCATCTGCACATTCGTGCCGCGCAGGTGGATGAGCACGTAACCCGGGTCGTCCGCCACCCAGTGCCACGCGAAGGCGGCGATCGCCGCGACGAGAATCAGACCAAGGACCCAGCGCCAGAGCTTCATGGCGTGGCCTTCGGCGCGGACGCCGCCGAGGTGGCGGGCGCAGGCGCGGCAGGGGGCGTCGAGGTCGGTGCGACCGGAGTGGCCGCCGCAGCGGGCGCCGAGGTGCTGGCGGCGTGAGCGGGCGCGGCGGTGTCGCCGCCCTTGAGGGCGTGCACCGAGCGCAGGCTGCGCAGTTCGGTCAGCGCAGCGCCGAGCTTCGGCTCGCCCCCCTTAGTCTGGCTGGCGAGCAGCGCAGCCACCCGCGAACGGGCGGCCTGCACGGCCGGCGACGCGGCATCGAAGCGAGCGGACAGCGTGGCGTCCACCCGCTTCAGGGCGGCCTGCCGACCCGTGTCGTCATAGGCCAGCACCGCCGCTTCGGCATTGGCGACATCCAGCGCCGCCAGTTCGCGGGCGATGCGATCGTCCGCCAGGCCCAGCGGCGTGCCGTCGTCATGGCTGACCTTGACGATGCTGCCGAGCGCATCGCCGGCACGCTGCCAGAAACCACGGTCCTGCGTGGCATCGGCCGGGGTATCGGTGTTCCTCAATGGCAAGGTGGGCAGCTGCGCGCGCAAGTCGGCCAGCGCTGCCAGGTCGCTGGCCCGCGCCGGCGGCGCGATGCCGTTCAGCGCCGCGCGCTCGGCGGAGAGGCTTTGGCGCACCGTGGAGAACGCGGCATCGTTCACCGCGGCCAGTGTCGTGTCGGCCAGGTCGTAGGCGGCCAGCGCACCGTTGGCGTCGCCGAACAGCGCGAAGCGTTCCTTCGCCATGCGCAGCAGCGACTCGGCCTCGTCGAGCAGCATGGCATCGTGGCCGCTGAGGCTGCGCTCGGACAGGTTGGCAACCGCGTCCTCGAGATTTTTCGTGCGCTCGGACACGCCCTGGATCGCTTCACGCGCGGAGCGGTTCACGCCATCGGCGTCGCCGACCCTGCGTCGCAGGTTGGCATTGTCGTCGCGCAGGCCGTCGACCGCGGCTTGCAGCGTATCGACCTGGCCGCGCAGCCCGTTGGCGGCGCCGATGTCCTGGCGCATGGTCCAGACGGTCCAGCCCGCGTATCCGGCGGCGCCCAGCGCGGCCAGCGAGAGCAGGATGGCGATCGCCAGCGTCCCGCCGCCGCGGCGCGGCGCAGGTTCGGGCGCGCGCGTGGTGCGGGCGGTCGGGGGCACGGCGGCCGGGGCAGGCTGCGCCGGAACGGAATCGCTCGGGGGGGTCTCGGTCGTCATGGGGCGCATGCTAACAGGCCATACGCCAAGGCACGGACTACATCCCTCAACGGCGCGTGAACGACACCTGGCTGGCCGCCGCGAGCAGATCCGACGGCATGGCCGACGCGGCCACCACCACGCGCTCGAAACCCACCGCGGTGGCGATGTCGCGCAGGCGCTCGCTGCTGACCACGGCCACGGCCTGGACCAACCGGCGCCAGGCGGGCGCAATCAGCGCACGGTGCAGGTGATCCAGTGCCTCCGCGCTGGACAGCAACACGGCCGAGCGCCGGGTGAGTTTCAGCAGGGGATCGATATGGCGACGATCCAGGCGGGGGGCAACGCGATGGTAGACGTGGATCTCGCTCAATCGGGCACCCCGCGCCGTCAGTTGCTCGCGCAACACGCCACGCCCCCCGGGCGCACCGATCAGGGCCACGCGCCGGTCCTGGATGTCGGCCAGTTCGGGCAGGCCCAGCACGCCTTCGCTGTTCTGGGATGCCTCGGGAAAACGGGCGTCCGGCAGGTTGGCGGTGCGCAAGGCACGGGCCGTGCCGCGGCCCACCGCGATGACGATCGCGCGGGTGGCCAGTGGCAGGACGTCGGCGGCGAAGCGCACGGCGGCAGGACTGGTGAATACCAGCACGTCGCCTTCCAGCGCCTGGCGCAGCTCGGCATCGACCGCGCTGGCGTCCTCGGTGGCACGCAGCGAGAGGCCGGGCACGCTGACCGGAATGCCGCCCAGCTTGCGCACGCGCCGGCTCATCGGCCCTGCGGTGCCGGCGGGGCGGTGATGACGACCGTGACGTTGCGAAGCGGCTGGGTACGGCTCACGTGGGGCATCCTGCGGGTGATACGGGAGCATAGGAACATGGGGCCGGCTACACCAATGCCGAAGGTTGGGTCGCCATACGGATGCGAACGGTTTGCCTCGCCTCGTAGACTTGACCGCTTATGACCTCGACAACCCACGACCTCGCCGTTCTCGAGCGTTTCATCCTCGACGGCATCCCCCTCGCGCAGGCCATGCAGGTGCGCTTGCCGAGTTCGATGGCGAGCGTCTGGTGATGACGGCGCCCCTCAGCCCCAACATCAACGACAAGGCATGCGCCTTCGGCGGTAGCCTGGTCACCCTGATGACCCTGGCCTGCTGGAGCCTGGTCGAGACCATGCTGCGCCGGCGCGGGAGCGACTGCGACGTGTTCGTGGCCGACTCGACGGTGCGCTACCTCGACCCGGTCTGGACCGACCTGCGCGCCGAGGCGCGGCTGGCGCCCGGTGCGCGCTGGACGTCGTTCTTCGCCATGCTGGACGGCAAGGGCCGCGCCCGGCGGACTTCACCTGCATCGTGCCGGGCGAAGACGGCAAACCACTCGCCAGCATGGACGCACGCTTCGTCGCCAAGCGCCGGGCATAATGTCGGCCGACGCCCCGAAGGACCCCGCCATGCGCCGACTTGCCCTGCCCGCCCTGTGCTTCGCCCTGCTCAGCCTCGCCGGCTGCGCCACGGACAAGCGCAACCAGGCGCTGACCACCACCCTGCAGAACTATGCTGGCGCGATTCGCTGGGGCGATTTCACGGGCGCGCAGGTCTACGTCGACCCGGCCTACGCGGAAGCCCATCCGTTGAGCTCGATCGAGCAGGGCCGCCTGGGCCAGTTGCGCGTCACCGGCTACGACGAAGGCGGTGGCCCGCGTCCGGACGGTGAAGACGAGGTAGTGCAGGTGGTCCAGATCAGCGTGGTCAATATCAACACGCAGGCGGAACGCAGCATCGTCGACCGCCAGCGCTGGCATTACGACCGCGAGAAGGGCAAATGGCGGCTGATGACCGGGCTGCCGGACTTCACGGTGCACTGAAGCCGCTATAATCGACCGTTTAGCCCTGTTGGCACGCGGAAGACC
This sequence comes from Leptodermis oblonga, assembly GCA_016801395.1. Lineage (NCBI taxonomy): Eukaryota > Viridiplantae > Streptophyta > Magnoliopsida > Gentianales > Rubiaceae > Leptodermis > Leptodermis oblonga. Next base: position 120,111 of record VMRK01000492.1, read on the forward strand.
CGATGAACGACGTACTGCACAAGTTGCCCGAGTTCGTGAGCAACCATACCGCGCTGGTGGCGCTGTTCGTGGTCATCCTGGCCGTGCTGATCGGCGGTGAGGTGTCCCGCCTGTTCCGCAAGTGGAAAGGCCTCACCCCGGCCGGGCTCACCCAACTCATCAACCGCGACACCCCGCTCATCATCGATCTCTCCGCCAGCGCGGACTTCGAGAAAGCGCACGTGCCCGGCGCAAAGAACGTGGCCATGAGCCAGTTCGATCCGGAAACGCAGAAGGACCTGAGCAAGGCCAGGGAAATGCCGGTCGTGCTGATCGACAAGGATGGCCGCGGCGTGGGCAAGGCGGCCAACCGCCTGGTCAAGGCCGGCTTCGCCCGTGTGTTCGTACTGGAAGGCGGCACCTACGCCTGGCAGGCCGCGCAGCTGCCCACGGCCAAGGGTAAACGCTGAAAGCCCGCGCGCGCCGGTAGCAGCGGCGTTTCGCTACATGCCGTGGATGCCCGCGCGGCTGCGCAGGATCGCATCCAGCACGTCGGGCGCCAGGTCGAACGAATCAAAATACAGCCGGTCTTCCGGCAGGCCCGCCTCGACGAAACGCTGCCGCCCGGCGGCGATCATCGGTGGCGGCCCGCTCATGTAGAGGTCCACGCCAGCCAGGTCCGGGTGGTCGGCCAGCAGCGCCTCATGCACCAATCCCTCGCGCATGCCGCTTGCTCGCGCCTCGTCGGCGTCGGAAAGCACCGCCGTAAAGGTCAGGTTGGGCACCTTGTCTGCCCATGAGCGGGCCAGGTCACGCAGGTAGAGGTCGGCCGCGATACGCGCGCCCCAGTACACGTGCATCGGGCGACGCGTGCCCAGCGCGATGAAGTGCTCGACGATAGCCTTCACCGGTGCGAAGCCGGTGCCGCCGGCCATGAACAGCATCGGGCGCTCCGAATCCTCGCGCGGCACGAAGGTACCCAGCGGCGCCTCGATAGCCAGGCGATCTCCCGTCTGCAACGACTCGTACACCCACGACGTGAATCCACCGCCGGGCACGTGACGCACGTGCAGTTCGATCAGGCCGTCGCGTCGTGGACCGCTGGCGATCGAGAACGGCCGATGCTTGCCGTCATCGAGGATGACGTCGAGGTACTGGCCCGGCAGCCAGTTCAGGCGCTGGCCGTCCACGGGCTTCAGCCAGATACCCACCACATCGGGAGCGAGCATGCGCCGCTCGGCTACCGTCGTGTCCAGCCGCCGGTGCGGAATGTCCTCCACCGACGCGATCTCGCGCACACGGATGGCGATGTCGCCACGCGGCACGGCCTGGCACAACAGGATGGCGTGCTGATCGCTCTCCGAAGCGGACAGGGCCACGGGCGGATGGTGCGGATACCCGCAATCGCCCTCGACGAGGGTAGCTTTGCAACTTCCGCAGACGCCGCCGCGGCAGGAATACGGCAAGGCGATACCCGCACGCTGCGCGGCTTCGAGCACGGTTTCATCGGTCTCGGCGTCGAAGCGCTTGCCGGAGGTGGTCAGGGTTACGGTGGGCACCCGCACATTGTAGGACAATGACGGCTTGCCCATGGGACGACGCTGCATATGGCCATCTGGAAACACCCTGTCGACCTCGACCGCCTCAACGGCTGGAGCCGCGGAACGATGATGGAAACCCTCGACATCCGGTTCATCGCCTCGGGCGACGACTGGCTGCGCGGCACCATGCCGGTGGACCACCGCACGCAGCAACCGTTCGGCCTGCTGCACGGTGGCGCATCCGTGGTGCTGGCCGAGACGCTGGGCAGTTCGGCGGCCCTGCTGACGCTGGACGTCGAGAAGCAGGTGGCGGTGGGCCTGGACATCAATGCCAACCATATCCGTGGGGTACGCGGCGGCCTGGTGACCGGTACGGCGCGCGCGGCGCATCTCGGCCGAACCACCCAGGTATGGGAGATCCGCATCGAGGACGAGGACGGCAAGCTGGTGTGCCTGTCGCGCCTGACCATGGCCGTGGTCGCGGCGCACGGCGGTGCGCCGGGAAACCTGCGCTCGTGAGCGAAGGCGCGCCGTACGCCGCCCTATCGCCGGATGTCGTACTCGCGGCCGTGGATGCCACGGGCCGCTGGAGCGATGGCCGGCTGCTCACGCTGAACAGCTACGAGAACCGTGTCTTCCAGGTGGGCCTCGAAGACGGCGGTTTCGTGGTGGTGAAGTTCTATCGTCCAGGCCGCTGGACCGATGCGGCCATCGAAGAGGAGCACGCCTTCGCACACGAACTGGCCGGCGCGGAGCTGCCGATGGTGGACCCGCTGGTGTTCGACGGCCGCAGCATGCTGGTCCATGCCGGTTACCGCTACGCGGTCTATCCGCGTCGCGGCGGGCGCGCGCCCTCGCTGGAATCGCCCGACCAGCTGATGTGGCTGGGCCGGCTGCTCGCCCGCATGCATGCCCTGGGCGCACGCGAGCCGTTCCATGCCCGAGGCACCCTGGACCGGGCGACGATGATCCACGCACCGGTGCGCGCTACGCTGGGCTCGGACCTGCTGCCCGCCCATCTGTTCGACGCCTATCGCCATGCCGCCGCGCGTGTCGAAGAAGCCGTGGCGAACCGTATCGATGCGGTGGGCCCCGTGCGCCGCATTCGCCTGCATGGCGACTGCCACCCGGTAACGTGCTGTGGACCGACGCGGGGCCGCACTTCGTCGACCTGGACGACGCGCGCATGGGGCCGGCCGTGCAGGACCTGTGGATGCTGGCGGGCGACGACACCATGATGGATGCGCTGCTCGAGGGTTACGGTCAGTTCCGCGACTTCGACCCCACCGAGCTGGCGCTGGTGCCAGCCCTGCGCGCGATGCGCCAGGTGCACTACGCCGGATGGATCGCCGAGCGCTGGCACGATCCGGCGTTCCCCGCCGCGTTTCCGTTCGCGGCCGAGCCCCGCTGGTGGGAACAGCACATCGCCGACCTGCACGATATCGCCGACGACCTCTGATCCCCGTTCCGACTGCCTTCGTTCCTGCCTTTGTACCTGCCCTGTTTTCGTGGAGACCGCCTTTGAATTCCTTCTTCACCCGTGTCATCGCCGTGTTCGAAATCGCCGGCGGCCTGTTCGGCCTGGTCCACCAGTTCGAGCGCCTGCTCAACGGCCGCTTCAGCGGCGTGGACGCCATCGTCGCCGTGCTGGGAGTGCTGCTGTTCGGCTTCATCCTCGTGGCGGGCGTGCTGCTGGCCAGCAACGACGGGCGTGGCACCTCGATGTCGATCTGGGCGCAGTTCCTGCAGGCGCCGCTGGTAGCCACACCGATGTTCAGCTATGCGCTTTCCAGCGGTGCGTTCGCCAACGTATCGCTGACCCTGCAGCGCTCGCCCCACCTCGGCTTCGACTGGCCATCGCCGAGCACGGCTGGCTGCTGGCGCTCGGCGGGCCGTCCGCCGCGCACCTGGGCATCAACGTACTGGCACTGGTTTCCTGGCTGGTGCTGCGTTTCGGCCGCTGAACGCCGGCATCCCCGCTATCATGGGCGGATGAACACGTCCTCGCTGCCCGTCATCCGCCTCAAGACCGACCGCCTGCCCGGCCACCCGTGGGTCTGGTCCGCCCAGATCGTCAAGCCCGACGATCGCCTGCCGCCGGCACCGTCGTCGACGTGCATGACGCGAAGGGTCGCTTCGTCGGCCGCGGTTTCTGGAACGGGCACGCGCGCGTCGCCCTGCGCCTGCTCACCACGGACCCGGGCCAGGCCGTCGACGACCGCTGGATCGCCGAGCGCATCGCACGCGCGGTGGAACTGCGGCGCGGCCTGCTTCGCCTGGACGAGGTCAGCGACGCCTGGCGCGTGGTGCATAGCGAGGGCGACGGCCTGTCGGGCCTCGTGGTCGACCGCTATGCCGATCATCTGGTGGTTGAGTATTTCGCTGCCGGCATGTGGCGCTTCCGCGAGGTCGTCCATGCCGAGCTGCAGAAACACTTCCCCGGCGCCTCGCTGTACTGGTTCGCCGAGCAGCACGTGCAGCGCCAGGAATCCTTCGACGTCCGCTCCAACGACGCGCCCGCAGCGGTGGACGTAAAGGAGCACGGGCTGTCGTTCCACGCCGCGCCCGGGCTTGGCCACAAGACCGGCTTCTTCGCCGACCAGCGCGACAACCGGCTGCGCTTCGCCCGGCTGGCCAAGGGTCGTCGCGTGCTGGACCTGTGCTGCAACGCCGGCGGCTTCGCCGTGCACGCGATGAAGGCCGGCGCACGTTCGGCCGTTGGCGTGGATGCAGACGCGGCCATCCTCGATGTGGCCCGCGAGAACGCCCGCATGAACGGCGTCGAGGCCAGCTTCGAGCAAGGCGACGTATTCGAGTGGCTGCGCGCCGCGATCGCCCGCGGCGACACCTGGGACGCCATCGTGCTCGATCCGCCCAAGCTCACCCGCGACCGCAACCAGGTGGTCAACGCGCTGAAGAAGTACTTCGCCATGAACCGCACGGCGCTGGACGTGCTCGCCCCCGGCGGCATCCTGCTGACCTGTTCGTGCACCGGGCTGGTGGGCGAGGACGACTTCCTCGAGATGATCCGTCGCGTGGCCCTCAACGCGGGCCGCGACATCCAGGTTCTTCACGTGGACGGGGCCGGTGCGGATCACCCCGTGGCGAGCAACGTGCCGGAGAACCGTTACCTCAAGGCGGTGTTCTGCCGGGTGGGCTGACGCCGCGTTCACCGGGCCTTGATCGCCCGCCGGATCACACTCCGGCCATGTCACGAAAGCCGCCCTCCGACGCCCTCGTGGTCGTCTCTGCCGAACAGGCCCACGCGAAAGCGGCGGGCCTCGTCTACGTCTGCGATACCGACCAGGGCATCACCCGATGCAAGCGCGGTCGGGCCTTCGCCTACCTGGATGCCAACGGCAAGCGGATCACCGACGAGAAGGTGCTGACCCGGATTCGCTCGCTGGCCATTCCGCCGGCCTACAGCCGCGTGTGGATCTGCCCGCACGAGCGAGGCCACCTGCAGGCTACGGGACGCGACGCGCGGGCGCGAAAACAGTACCGGTACCACGTGGAGTGGCGGAACGTGCGCGACCGCGGCAAGTTCGAGCGCATCCTGGAGTTCGGCAAGGTACTGCCCACGTTGCGACGGCGGCTGCGCAAGGACCTGGCCCTGCCCGGCCTGCCGCGTGAGAAGGTGCTGGCCCTGATCGTCAGCCTGCTCGAAGAAACGATGATCCGTATCGGCAACGATGTCTACGCCAAGCAGAACAAATCCTTCGGCCTGACCACCTTGCTGTCGCGCCATGTCGCGGTGCACCGTGGCCGTATCGACTTCCATTTCCGTGGCAAGAGCGGACAGTGGCGCGACGTGCAACTGGACGACCCACGCCTGGTGAAGGCCGTACGCCGCGTGCAGGAACTGCCGGGGCAACGGCTTTTCCAGTACGTGGACGACGACGGTCACCGGCAGCCCGTGGATTCGGGGATGGTCAACGATTACCTGCGTGAGGTTACTGGCGGCGAATTCACCGCCAAGGATTTCCGCACCTGGGGCGGCACGGTGAATGCAGTCGCCACGCTGGCGGGCACGCCTCACCCGGAAAAAGGTGGCGAAACGGCGCTGCGCACCACCCTGGCCGGCGCCGTGAAACAGGTGGCCGCGATATTGGGCAACACACCGGCCGTTTGTCGTGCCTCGTATATCCACCCCGAGGTGTTCGCGGGATGGCTGGACGGCGAACTGCACCGGCATGTGCCGCCGACCGGCGCACATGCCTCGCGCAAACTGGAAGCCCTGACGCTGGCGTTCCTTCGCCGACGCTTGCGTGCGTCCACCCGCTCCCGCTGAGCCGGCGGATGGCTATAGTGCACGCACGGGGATCGGGTTCCATTTTCAGGGGTTGGTTTGACGATGTGGCGGTGTAAGGCGTTTCCCGTGGTGCTGGGCTTGGCAGGCGCATCCGTCGTGATGGCGCAGGATGCACCCGTGGCGCCGCCGATGGTGTTTCCGACGCGCAAAGCCATCGGGGCGTGGTCGACGACACGTGGATCGTCGCGCTCAAGCGGCTTCCGGGCGCCAGCCTCACGGCGGTGAAAAATTACGCGGACGAGGGCGACATCGCCGCCGGCGTATCGCTGCGTTATCACCTCGACGGTGCCGACTGGATCATCGCCGATGTGTTCATCTACCCCGCGGGTGAAGGTGACACGACGAAAATGCTCAAGCAGGCCGCCGACGATTTTCGCGAGTCGGTGGCTTACGCCGAGCGGCAGGAAATCTACCGGAACGTGTGGTGGGGCGACGAGGCACCGTACACGGCCACGTTGGGCGGCGGCAGGAAACTCCAGGGCCGCTTCCTGCCGATCGTGTTCGATGCGCAGCAGGACATGCTCACCTCACGCGCCTACCTGTTCTACCGCAAGCTTTACTACATCAAGATTCGGCTGAGCACGACGGTGGAAGCGGTCGACTCCCTGGCCGAGCGCGCGGACGGATTCATCGTCAGCCTGCTCAATGGCGTGGATATCGTCAGTGTGGGGAGCTGCGGGCGGAAGATGGATATCGTGGCACTGCCCAGCGGCCAGCGCGCACCGGCGGATTTCACCGACGGCGTGAGCCCGGATGGCTTCGGCATCGCCATAACGATGTCGCGACCGGGCGGGCCGACATACGCCACGCAGATGAGCAAGGCCATGGTGACCGCCGCACGGCGACAACTGGCGACCGGCTGCACCTCGCTGGACTACAAGCCGCCGGGCGACGACAGCACGCATGCTGTGCTCCACCTGAAGTTCGGCCCGGACGACTGGGGCGCGTCGCCACGGCATTGAGCGAAGAAGCGGCCGGGACGCGTCCCACGCCCGGCCGCTGACGTTCGCCGATGGCGGCCGGGCTCAAATCCTTGAGCCACACCGCGCCACCGGCGGCGACAACAACATCATGCCCGCCGATGCCGCTCCCGACTATGGAAGGATTCTGAAAAATCGGACGTCTTCCGGGCCGGCGCCCTGCACGCCTTGCCGACCGCCCGGCCTTGTAGACTGGCGCCCCGTCCGACCCGAGCCTGCCGATGAACCCGAAACCGCGACCGTTCTCCATGATCCGCGACTTCGCGCTGGCCGACTGGTTCACCCTCGGCAACGCGGCCAGCGGCGTCGGTGCGCTGTTCTCGACGATGACCTACCTGCAGGAAGGTGGGGTATGGCATCTCTACATGGCGTCCGGACTGGTGCTGCTGGCGCTGGTGTTCGACGTGCTCGACGGACGTATCGCCGCTGGCGACAGCGGGCCTCGCTGCTCGGCCGCGAGCTGGACTCCCTGGCCGACGTGATCTCTTTCGGCGTCGCGCCCGCTGTCATCGGCTACGGCTGCGGCATGCAGGGGGCCTGGACCGCGCCATCCTGCTCATGTTCGTCTGCTGCGGCGTGTCGCGCCTGGCCCGATACAACGTCACCGCGGAAGGGCTGGCCAACGACGAGGGCAAGGTCACCCACTTCGAGGGCACGCCCATCCCCACCTCGATCCTGCTGGTGGCGGTGCTCTGCGCCGCGGCCGCTGCGGGCGCGCTGCACGACGCGATGTGGCTGGGCAGCGTGCGCCTCGCCACGCTGACGTTGCATCCGATGTCGCTGATGTTCGCGGTATCCGGTGCCCTGATGGTCAGCCGCATCCGCATCCCCAAGCTTTGAGGTCTCTCAGGCTGCCGACGTCCGTCCGACCACGAGCTCGCGACGCCATGCGCGCAGGCCCAGCACGGCCAGCACCACGAACGCGACGTAAAGCACCGCCGTGACCGGTAGCGACTTGTACAGGTATTCGCCGACGTAGACCACGTCTACCCCAATCCACAGCCACCAGGCGGCCACATGCCGCCGCGCCTGCCACCATTGGGCGACGAGGCTGAAGGCGGTCAGCCCGGCGTCCAGCCAGGGCAGCGAGGCATCCGTCCAGCGATGCATGGCGTAGCCCAGCGCGAGCGCGGCCGCCATGCCCACCGCCAGGTGCAGCGCGGCACGACGACCCTCCAGCGCGGCGACGCGCACATGGCCGTCGTCGTCCAGGTGGCGTCGCCAGCGATGCCAGCCGTAGAGGATCAATGCCGCGAAGATCACCTGCAGGAGCGTGTCCGAGTACAGCTTCGCGTCGATGAAGATCCACGCATAGGCGATCACCGACACCAGGCCCACCGGCCAGCACCAGGGATGACGCCGCGCGGTCAGCCAGACGGCCACCGCGCTGACCACGGCGGACGCCACTTCGAAGCCGGACAGCTCAAAGCTCATAGGTCACCGACAGGCGCGCCAGTCGCGGCAGGCCCGGGAACAGGTACGCATCGCCACCGGACGTGCCCGTGTCGCGCCAGTAAAAGCGATTGAACACGTTGTCGACATTGAGGCGCCAGGTCATCGCATGGCCGCCCAGGGCCGTGGCGTAACGCAAACCCGTGTCGACCACATGGTACGCCGGCACCCGGGTGGCACCGTCGGGCGTGGCCACGTTGCTGCTGGCGTACCGCCAGCCGCCGAGGATGGCGAGCCCTTGTGCGAAGGGCAGGCTGTAATCGGCATACACGGCGGTGCGCCAGCGTGGCACGTTCACCACCTGGTGATCTTCGTAGGTGGAAGCGCCCGTGTTTTCCGCACGCGCGCGGATGATGTTCGCGCTGGCCGTGATACGCAGCCGATCGGTGACGCGGCCAGCGAGGTTCATCTCGATGCCCGTGTGAACCTCCTGCCCCTGCTGCACGAAGGTGAAGCCTTCCGCCGTGCCGTCGGGACGAGCGAACTGATACGACTGGCGGATGCGATAGAGCGCGGCCTGCAGGTCCAGGGCGTCGTTCACGGCGTACTTGATGCCGGCTTCCGCCTGGCGGGAATGCAGCGGTGCCAGCGTCGTACCGCCGTTGGAGGTCCAGTACGGCGCCTCGCGGCCCAGCGAAAGGCCCTCGCTGTAGCTGAGGTAGGTGGTCAGCGGTGCAACCGGCTGCCACAACACGGCAGCCTGCGGCAGCGTCTTCGTCTGACGGGTATCGCGCTCCAGGGCACCACTGCTGTCGTAGGCACGCTCGTCGAGCCTGACCAGGCGCGCACCGGCCAGCACCTGCCATTGCTCACCCAGGTGAACCCGGTCGATGGCGAACAGCGTGCGCTGCCAGCTGGTCAGCCGGCGCACGGATGCCCCGGGCTGGTTCGGCGAGGGCGCGAACATGGGCACCACCGGATCGTCGATGTTCGCCGTACCCACGTAGTCGTAGACGTAGGGACGCTGGTCGACGGTACGCCGGAACGCCGTGGCCCCCAGGTTCACCTCGTGGTCCAGCGCCCCCGTGGCAAAGCTGCCCGTGACCACGCCGCGCACTTCGTCGTTCTGCCGCGTATCGTCGGGGCTGCGATAATCGTAGACGTCGTAATCGCCGTTGGGCGCGAAGAAGTAACCCGGCGTGGCACCGGCGGCGCACGACGCGGCATAGAAACAGCCGTAGGCAAAGGCGACGTTGTCGTCGATCACCGTATGGCTGTGTCCCGCCGACACCTGTGCGTTCCAGCTGTCGCTGAACCGGTAGTTGAAGCGAAGCGAGGTGTTGCTCGAATGGATGCCCACCGGCCGTTGCCACGGCTGGTAGCCGAGCAGGCGCGTGCGATGCGGGTGCGACGGGATAGCGGTGCCGCCCAGTAACTGGTAGCCGGAGACCGAACGCCCGCCGCTGGTCTGGTAATCGGTATCCAGCAGCAGCGTGGCACGGTCGCCGATCTTCCAGTCCGCGCCGATCGAGACGAAACTGCGGCGGGCATCGGTGTGCTCGACGACGCCGTGGGTCTTTTCGTTGGCCGCGTTGACGCGCACGCCGAACGTGGGCGTGAACCATGTACCCAGGTCCAGCGCCTGGTACGCGGAGCCGTGCGAATCGGTGCCCAGCGTCAGCGTGTGGACCTCGGCCGGACGCTTGCTGACATAGTTGATCAGCCCACCCGGCTCGACGACGCCGGCCTCCAGGCCGCCGAGGCCCTTCAGCACTTCCACGCGTTCCTTGCCTTCCAGCGCCTGCAACTGCTCGGCCGACATGATCATGCCGTTGAAGCGGAAGCCCGTGGCGAGGTCCAGCGGAAACCCGCGGATGGACACGTCCTGGTAGTAGCCGGCAGGTGCGTAATTATCGTTGATGGCGGCGTCGCCGCGCACCAACTCGCTCAGCGAACGCGGCTGGCGGTCGTCGATCTGCGCGCGGGTGATGACGGTGATAGCCGCCGGGGTGTCGTGCAGTGTCGCGCTCCCGAAGCTGCCGAACGTATCCAGCTGCGAATCCGCTGCGCGATACCCGTTCCCCGTATTGGCGTGCACGTCGACGGTGGGCAACGTACGCGCCTGCACGGGCGGTTTCGTATCGTCGGCCGCCCACGCCGAGGGGGCGAGAGCGATCAGGGCAAGGGCGAGCGGGGTGCGGGCAAGGGTCATCGTCGTCTTCGTAGGCAGGAACGAAGCGACGGTGCACCGCCCCGTCCGCGAAGACGTTCGTGGTGACACAAGCTCCCTACGCCGGCATTAACCGGGTCAGGTTCCAAGGGACTCTCTCAGCCCGGCTCTCGCCCGGCACCCCCGCTTCTAGAACGCCTATTGAACCACGAACGCGCGGTCGGCGTGGCGTAGTGCGTCCAGTAACCCCCGGCCTTCGTCGCTCGCGAACCAGCGGGCATGACCGAGGAGAAACGTATGGTAGGCCACGTCGGCGTGGTCGCGGCGGCACGTGACACCTTCGAAATACTCCACTTCGGAAAGGGCGAAATCGACGTGGACGACGGGCAGCACGTCGGCGAGTACATCGAGATCGTCGTCGGTGAGAGGCCGTACGCAGTGATAACCTTCCACGAGCGCGAGCGCCAGGTCGGTGCGGGCGATGGGCCCCTGGCCCATGTCGAGCCAGGCGATGGCATTGCGCTCGATGGCGGTGGCCAGGTCGAACAGCGCGAAGGTGCGTGCGCACAGACCGAAATCCAGCACGTCGGTGATCCGTGCGGCGTCACTGGCGTCGCTCCAGCAGAGGTTGGACACGTGCCAGTCGCCATGGGTCCATAAGGCGTCCTGCCGACCGATGCCCGCCGCAGCACGTGCTTGCCACGGCCGGATGGCCCTGGCGATCTCGCCGCGCCAGTCGCGTTCACCCAGGTACGCCGCGAGGGCCGGGCGCGTCCCCAGTTGTTCCGCCAGGGCGTCCAACGGCTCGTGTGCGCCGAGCATATCCGCACGGGCCACCAGCCGGTGCGTGCCTCGCTGGGGTGCATCGAAGCCCTCGGCGGCAATGTGCAGGCGGGCGAGCATGGCCCCGGCGACCCGTGCGTGCGCGATGCCGCCGATGGGCGACCACGAGAACGCGTCTCGGTAGACGTCGGTGCCGACGGCGCATCGGTGCACCTCGTAGACCCAGTCGCCCTGCTCGAAGGCGGAGCGTCCGCGGCATCGGACAGCACCACCGGCACGGGTATGCCGCGCTGGCGCACATGTGCGGCGAAGCGGTGCTCCTCCGCCAGCGTGCCGCCGTCGCGCACCTGCCGAGGGTGTCGCTTGATGAACACCTCGCCTCCCGCGGTGGCGACCCGGGCTGCCGCCGACAGCGGACGCGGGCTATGCCAGAGGATGTTGCCCGAGGCGCCGAGAACGGGATAACGCATCAACACGGCCGAAACCTCGCGTGCATCCAGCGGGGGCCAGTCGGGAACCTGCTGGTCGCCAGCCAGCCCATGGGCGAGATGCGCGCTTTCGGTCATGCACTCAGTCTAGCTAACGACGCTTTCCGCGTGCCGAATCGGCAAATTTGTCAAATTTCCCTCCATGCGATGGCGACCGCGCCGATAACCCTTCAGACTAGAACCGTGGACCGTGGAAAGTGCCGCTTCCGGCGACTTCGATCGATCCAATCGGGAGGCTGGTGGGGGGCCGGATGTGAGAGCAAACAACACGGATCCGTTGGACTGGGGGCGCAGCATCGCCGTCGCGGGCGCCTATGCGGCCTGCTACGAACTCACCCGCCATGTCTCGTTCTCGCACTGGATGCTCCCGGCGGGCTTACGCCTGGCCTGCCTGCTGCTGGCGCCGCGTCGTTTCTGGCCGGCCCTGGCGGTGGGCGAGTTCCTGCCGATCGCCGAGCTGTCGGCGTTGCACGCGTCCCGATTCGGCGTGCTTTGGGCTCTGCTCAACTCGTTCCCGCCCATCGTGATGTGCATGCCGGCCGTGATCTGGGTGCAGCAACGCGCCTCGCTGCTTCGCGCCGACGGCCGGATCAACATGGGCATGATCCTGGCCACCACGTTGCTTTCCTCGCTTTCGGTGACGGTCGGCAACATCGTGGCCTACCTGACGGTGAAGCCGGGCGACGGCTCCCCTCCCCCGGAGCTGACCGCCCAGATCGTGCTGGCCTGGCTGCTGGGTTGCTACCTGGGTGCGCTGGCGCTCACGCCGACGATCCTCGCCCTGCGCGAGCGGCTGATCGATGCGGGACACACGGTGAATTGGCGTGGGGTGGCGACCAGCTCGCTCATGCGAGACATAGCGTTGATCGTCGTGCCCTGTCTCGCCGGTGCCATGGTCGCCGCCGCCGTGCTGGATGGTGCGTGGCTCCAGGTGGCGCGTGTCGCCATGGCATGTCCGATCCTGGTGCTTACCCTGCGCCATGGCTGGCATGGCACGGCTATCACGGGGCTGATGGCCAGCGTGGCCATGGCCAGCACCTCGTTCGAGCTCGAGGACCCATCGATGATCCGCGCGCAAGTGGTGTTGGCTTTCGTGCTGTCGACCGCTCTGCTGTTCGGCGTCCGGGTGGCTCGCCGTCTGGCGGCGAGCCACGTTCCGGCTATTCGCGGCGCGGGCTGAGCCACGCTCCGTCGATGCTTACGGGCCTTTGGCCGTGCAATCGGACGCGCTCTTGCAGTCGGGCTGCGCCGCCATCAGCCGCATGGTGCCATCCGCCTGCGGCGCCACCACCACCTGCATCGTAGCGTCCTTGTAGACGGTTTCACCGGCGGTGCTGGCGGCCACGGGAAGCGGTTCGTCCGGCGTCGCCACGTTACCGGCGTCCGAGCCGACCGGCGTACCGAGCAGCGCATACGGCGTGCGAGCCACGGCACCCCGAACCTTGCCTGTGCTGTCGTTGACCTGTACGTAACGTGTGGCGCCACGCTGGAACACATAGACATGATAATTCGGGCTCATGCTGACGTCCGTGGCGTTGGGCCAGGACTGGCCGAGGCCCGACGATGCCGCCGCGGGCTGCGTCTGGGCATGGGCGAGACCGATACCGGACGCGGCGACGACGAGAACGGCAAGGATGGAACGGACACGGCTGTACATAAATAACTCCTCCGGGATGGATGAAACGCGTCGGCCGCGGGACATCCACGACCGACGCGTCCACTGTCCCTCAACGCCCCCGGTGGCTATGAGCCGGATGCCGAATACGCTCACAGCTGGGTAGCCATCGTCCTCATGGCACGGTCTCGATCGAGGTCGCGCGGGCGAGCCAACCCTTGAGCGCCCAGCGCCCGAGCAGCACCGCTGCCCCGACATTCAGTACGGCCTCGGTCGGCCACGTCATGGGATGGCTGGGCTGCATGGTGCAGAACGCCACCCACAAGGCGTTGACGTTGACGAGGGCACCGCAGCAGATGATGCCGCAGCAGATCCGTGCCCCCCTCGCCTTGGCATGATCGGTGGCCAGCCACAATGCACTGGCCGCGATGACGCAACATGAGATGAGGTTGATGAGAACGAGTGCCACGATCACTTGTCTGCTCCCTTGAAGATGCCGCCGAGAAAACGATTGGCCATGGCTTCGCCGTATTGATCCAGCAGTTTCTGCGCAAGGATCGTCACGTTGAGGCCGAAGCAGCCGACCAGGAATGCCACGGCCGCCTTGAGGTCGAGGTCGGCATCGGGCAGGTACTGCTTGTTGAGTGCCGGGGAAAGAAACACGGCGAGCATCGCGCCGCAGATCACCCGGACGATCGCCCGACCCTGCGACTTGCCGCTGTACAACGCCACGGGCATGATCGCGCCGCCCACCGCTGCCATGAGCAACCACAGACTTGCGATGCCTTCCATGCTCATCATCGTCTCCTTTAAGGGTCCCTGACACGTTCCAGCGTACCGCTCCAGCTCACGTTACCCCTGGCGAAGCGCATGTCGATCGATCCGGTGGGCAAGGTCGTGAACGTCAGCTCGCCGGGATAGAGTTTCCTGCAGAACGGGCCGCCGTTCTGCGATACCTTGAAACGGTAGGTTTGCACGCCTTCCCGCACGCGCAGCGCGCTGGCCGCGATGTTGCAGGCCGCCGGCTCACCGAAGCGAAGCGATACCGCTCCTTTGTCGAATCCGGCCATGACATGCATCGTTCGTCCCGTGTCACTTCCGGCCATGCCGGCCCATGCGCCCTCGCTTTCGGTTTGCGCAGCGGACGTCACACTGGCCGCTGCCGACACACCCAAGCAAGGCTACGAAAAGACATCTCCTGAGTGATATCGACACTGCACGCTCTCCCTTATTTTTCGTCGCCAAGCCAGACCGGCTTGCGTGTAAACCCTACGTGGTAGCAAATCCACTGCAACACGACCTGGTGTTCGCCGATCTGCAGGATGGTGAAACTCTTTTCCTGGCCCACGATGCTTCCCTTGGGCGATTCGCTCAGGCAGCGGTTCAACAGCGCGCGCGCTTCCTCCACCTGCTCTTCGGTGCTCATCTGGCTGGGGTTATTGCTGCCGACGACGATGCGCTTGACGAAGCGCACATCGGAAAGATCAAACATGGTTCCTCCTTTGCATCATGGGCCGTGACGCATCCGTGCGTCACGGCCCGCCGGAAGCGATTCCAGCAACGCTGGCCTGACCTGTCGGCCGCAACGCCGACCGACACGTCAGACTCACGGCATGCCGGCGACCTGCTGTGGCGCGGTGGGCTGCGACGTGTTTGGCTGCGATGCAGCGGTCGGCGGATTGAGGTTACGGATGCGCGGCTCGCATGCGGTCTGCATGATATCCATGACGCGTGCCAGGCCTTCCGGCATGCCCTTGTCCTCGGCCTTTACGTTGAGGTGGTACTTGGCCGAGTTGTCCGAGGAGCGCGTGTTCTGCATGTGCGACGACACCGAGCCGGCTACCTTCGCATTCATCGAGAACGGTCCGAGCTTCAGTGCTGCCTCGGCGCTGTACTCGGTGCTGGAGTCACGGGCGTTGGACTCGGCGAACGACGACTTCACCTCCATGTCGAACGTGATGTCCACGGTGCTCACGGCAAGGTTGGGCACCTTCACGATGGACAGTAGCGGCACATCCATCGAAACTTCTTCCTCGCCGGCGGTGCCGTCGGGATTGACCACCGGCCGCTTGAAGCGGAATGCGGCGGTACGCGTTTCTTCCGAGGTGCCATCGGCGCTCTTCTGGAAACCTACCGTGCGGATGAAGTCCGCGGTGGCCTGCGCGAGCTTGACCTGCGCGTCGCAGGCGGCGCCGAGCGGTGCACCGATGAGGTCGCCCATCGGCAAGCCCTGGAACTGCTGGGCCATGTTGACCAGTCCGGTCATGTGAAACTCCTTTGTTCTGTTTACGACGTAACGCACGCCATGTGCATCACGGTTCGGTACGGGGTGGTGTCACTCCTCGTACCTGAACGTCTGGAACACACCCTGGGTCTGCGCCAGGTGGTTCATGAGGCGGGCCGTACCTTCCGTAGGATCGGTGCCCTCGACACGCATCACGACGTGCACCGACCCGGATTTCTGCTGACCCGCGCGGATCGTGGTGTCGACCTGCACGACGGGTCGCTTGCGCTCACCACGGCGCGCCCAGGCAAGGGCGTCCTTGGGGAGGCTTCCGTCGACCGGTGCGTCCGTGGCGATGTCGGTGAGGCTGCCGATGTCGACGTCGAAGCTGATCTCGACGTCTTTGATGCGCAGCAGATTCGTCGACACCAGCGGGAGCAACGGTGCGCGATACAGATCTTCATCGTCCTCGGTTCGCGTCCGGACGCATGGACGGCATCCGTATCACGATGCTCTTGGGCCGGTTGTTCTCGTCGAAATAGTCGCCAAGGTAGGCCATCTGACGCTTTTCGATGCGATCCTGTGCGTCGATCACGGCACCGGCCATGGCCTCGATCAGGCCGGGTAACGGCGTTTGCGTCGGCATCGGTCAGGCACCCTGGCCTTGTGCGGGTGCGGGTGCGACATCGAAGCTGTCCACACGCCGCAACCAGCCCTTGAGGAACCGCGCGCGAGTGCCGGCCTCAGTGTGACCAGGTTGCGGTAATACTCGCGGCGACCCTCCTGGAACAACGCCTGCACGCGCTGGGTGTCCGCGGCGCGAAGGGCCTGCATCGTGGCCTTTCCTATCACGCCATCCACGCGGAGGCGAGGCTGCGCGCCGAGGCGATTGAGCACGCGCTGCAATAGTCGAGCGGAAGCCGCACCCGCATTTACCTGGAAATCGCACACCATGTTGGCGAGGTGTTGCGATGGCATTTCGTCTCCACGCACGACGTCCCAGTAAAGCGCCTTGTAGATCGTCGCCGCCTGCATTTCCGTGAGGTCGCGCAACGCATCGATCGTGGGAGCGACACCGAGCAACTCGCGTGCGCAATGGGCGAATGTGGTCAGTGTGATGCCGCGATGTGTCGCACCACCCGGGTCGAGCGGATCGTTGACGTAGCCACCCTCGTGCTTGAAGAGGATGGGAGCGAATCGATGAAAGTCAGCCATGATTTCCGGGTTCCTTGGCGTTGTCTGCCGTTGGGTCAACTATGCGCGAAGGCATGCGTGACGACTATCGGTCGCGCACTGATTTGCAGTCCGTGGTACGGCATATAGGATGTCGATCATCCATCCAGCGTGACCAGGCCTTCACGAATGGCGTAGCGCGTCAACCTGGCGATGCCGCGCACCCCGAGTTTCTCCATGACGTGATCGCGATGCGTACCTACGGTTTTCATGCTCAGGTGCAGCGCCTCGGCGATCTCGCGGGTGCCGAGACCTTCCGCGTATAGCCTTGCCACTTCGCGTTCGCGGGTACTCAGGCGGGTGATGCGTGCATCGGGCGCATCGTGTCGCGAACGAAACCCATCCACGAGGACATGCGCGATATCAGGACTGACATAACATCCGCAACGGAAGATGCACTCGATGGCCTCGGTGAGCACGGTGAACGATGAGCGCTTGGCGACATAGCCGTGCACGCCCGCGTCGAACGCATCGTGCACCGACGAGGCATCGTCACGGGATGAAAGACAGAGCATCCGCAGTCGTGGCCGATGTGCCGCGAGATGTCGCACGGCATCGATGCCGCGCGATCCCCTAGGCAAACTGCCGAAGATGACGAGGTCGACATCGTCGCGCACGGCCATTCGAGCGCACTCGTCGACCAACCGGTACTGCCGACCACCGTGGCGTTCGCGTGCCGTGTCAACAACACGGCGACGCCTTCCCGGACCACCGCCTGTTCGTCCGCCAGGACGACATTCAGACGTCCATCTGGTCCCGATCCGGCAGGAAGGTGAGCGTAGGTGACATGTGTTGCCGTGGCGGCGCATGGATTCGTTGACGTGGATGACATGGGGATGTTTCCGGGGGAGGAACCCCGGAGCGTGACCGCCGACGTCACCCGCTGTCCTTCCGAAAACCTTACGGAAACGCTTTTTCCCTTGCCGATCAGGAGTGATGGCCGGCGTCATCGTCGCAACCACGAGATGAGACATCTTAGAGACTCCTTTCCCGCGTTCATGCTGGGCGACTGGACGGTGTACCCGCGCCAGGTGCTCATGGAGCACGGCGGTTCACGTGCATCGCTCGAGCCGAAGCAGGTGGACGTCCTGCTGTGCCTGGTCGAAGCCGCGGGCGATGTCGTCAGCATCGACCGGCTACTGGAACGATGCTGGCCGGGTGAATTTCACGGAGACAACCCGGTGCACAAGGCGATCGCCGTCCTGCGCAAGGCGCTGGGCGACGACGCGCGGACGCCCCGCTACGTGGCCACCGTACGCAAGCGCGGGTATCGCATCGTCGCGCCGATCATCCTGCTGCCGGAAGGGCAAACGCGGCGCCCAGGGCGGGCTGGAAGTCCGAAGTGGGTATTCGACGGCGCACACGTCTGTCGTCCCATGGCAGTACGCCACGCGGCGCGCTGGCTGCAGACACAGGCGTGTTTTGCCGTGACGCTGTCCTATACGGCCCCCGCCACGCGCCAGACGCCGGGTCCCGTACCCCGCCCGGCGGCTGCGCGCGACTCGCTACGGGCGCGCGTTAGCGCCATCGCGCGCGCGGGACTGCTGTTGTGCATGAGCTCGACGATCCTGACGTTGACACTCTGCACCTGGCTGGCGCTCATGGAGGCCCGACGCGCGATAGCGCGCGCAGACGCCCTGCATCGACGGGCCGAGGCCATCATCGCGTGTCGCGATCGAGGCCTCGAGGTGGATCGTCCGCCGGACGATTGCACCGAACCGTGGAGCAAAAGAAAAGGGCCCTGATTGCTCAGGGCCCTTTCTTGTTTGGCTGGGAGACTAGGATTCGAACCTAGATAAACGGAGTCAGAGTCCGTTGTCCTACCGTTAGACGTCTCCCAATAAAACTGCACCCGACGCGCTCTGACCGTGGAGCGTCGAATGATGAAGCGCTGGATGGATTAGCGCTTCGAGAACTGGGTGGCGCGGCGGGCCTTGTGCAGACCGACCTTCTTACGTTCGACTTCGCGGGCGTCGCGGGTCATGAAACCGGCCTTGCGCAGCGGCGACTTCAGCGCTTCGTCATATTCGACGAGGGCGCGGGAGATGCCGAGGCGGATAGCGCCAGCCTGACCCGTGATGCCGCCACCGGCGACGGTGACCATGATATCAAACTTGTCGACGTTCTCGGTCAGCTCGAGAGGCTGGCGCACGATCATGCGCGAGGTCTCGCGACCGAAGAACTGGTCGAGGGGCTTGCCGTTGACCACGATGCCACCGTTGCCCTTGCGGAGGAACACGCGGGCGGCGGAGGTCTTGCGGCGGCCGGTACCGTAATTCTGCTGGGTAGCCATGTCGTTTCCTTAGATTTCCAGCGCCTGGGGCAGCTGCGCGGTATGCGGGTGCTCGGCGCCGCCGTACACCTTGAGCTTGCGGTACATGGCGCGACCCAGCGGGTTTTTCGGCAGCATGCCCTTGACGGCGATCTCGATGACTCGCTCCGGGTGCGTGGCGAGCAGATCCTTGAGACTGGTGGTCTTCAGGTTGCCGACGTAGCCGTGAAGCGGTGGTACATCTTGTCGTCCAGCTTCGCACCGGTCACGGCCACCTTCTCGGCGTTGATCACGACGATGTAATCGCCGGTATCGACGTGCGGGGTGAACTCGGGCTTGTGCTTGCCGCGGAGGCGACGCGCGATCTCGGTCGAGAGACGACCGAGCGTCTTGTTCGTGGCATCGACCACGAACCAATCACGCTTGACGCTTTCCGGCTTGGCGGTGAACGTTTTCATTTCAAATACCTGGTTTGCCGCCTTGATGGGCGGAACACGGAATCGGTGAAAGCAAAGGCGCGAGAGAATAGCGGACTTTTCCCTCATCGCGCAAGCCCACCGTGCAGGTGAGCTTCGGGCCGACAATCATAACATGATGAACGGGCCGTTTCACAAGCCTCGGGAAGCGAAGGACGACATGCGCGACAAGCAGCCGCAGCGAGTTCACCTTTTCCCGTTACACGCGCATTGTATCGTGAGTCATCCCGTTTCGTCAGGAGTCCGATCATGTCCGTTCGCTCGCTCAGCCCCCTCGATCGCCTGCTGGCCGGTGTGGAGCGCGCCATGGAAGCCGTCGCGGGCTCACCCGAAGCGGCGCGCCCCTCGCCCGGCGATACCGTGCCCGAGGCACCGATGTCGGAGCGGGAGCGTCGCCACGCCGCAGGACTGATGCGGATCAACCACGTGGGCGAAGTGTGCGCGCAGGCACTCTACGTCGGCCAGGCCGCCCTGGCCCGCACCGACGAGACCCGTGAACACCTGATGCATGCCGCGCGGGAGGAAACCGACCACCTGGCCTGGTGTGCGGAGCGACTGAGCCAGCTCGACAGCCGCCCCAGCCTGCTCAACCCGTTGTGGTATGCGGGCAGTTACGCGATCGGTGTCGCAGCGGCGGCCATCGGCGACCCCATCAGCCTGGGTTTCGTCGTAGAGACGGAACGCCAGGTGGAAGCGCACCTTGCCGAGCATCTCACGCGCCTGCCCTCGCAGGACGAGCGATCCCGCGCCATTCTCGCGCGCATGCAGGAAGACGAAGTGCGTCACGCGGACGCGGCGCAGGCACGCGGTGGCATCGCCCTGCCCTGGCCCCTGCCCCGACTGATGCAGGGGGCATCCGCCGTGATGAAGACCGTGGCCTACCGTATCTAGCGGCAGCCACCGTAGCCACTTCCCTGCGCGTGAAAGTGCGTACGGTGGGCGACGTTGTAATCGGGTCCGAACAAGGCACCGAAATAGCGGCAACCGTCCGCTTGCAGCCCGTGCAGGAAAGGCCCCTCGCGCGGCGCCCTCCAGCCGCGCTCCACGACCACGCGCCGGCCATCGGCCAGGCGAAAGGCAGTGAGGTCGATCGCGTCGGCGCGCGCGTGGCGACTCAACGGCGCATCGTCGCGGTGGTAGATGTTGCGGCAGGCGTAGCTGCCCACGTGCTCGATCACGCGCACGGGGGAACCGAATGCCGCCTCGGCGCCCGGCTGTAGCGCGCCCCGCTCGAACAGCACCATCGCAGCGGCGAGCGGACAGGTGAGCACGACCGGCGAAGCCAGGCGTGCCTCACCGATGGAGGACACGCGCACCGCGCCGTCCCAGCCGCAGCCACTGGCTTCCTCGCGATCGGCCATCGGAGTGAAGACCGCCCCGGCGTGCCGAAGGGCGGCCCGGCACATGGCAGGGTCACCATCGAGCCGACCGAGTTTGTAGCGCACGAACGTATCCGGCGGCGCGGTCAGGTCCAGGGGTGCCCAGGGATTGTAGCGATCCGGCGGGCGCCAGCCCCTCGTCCACATCAGGGCGAGGAGGGATACCAGAAGGGCGAAAAGTAGCAGCGCGCGCATGCCCGCCATCCTAGGCACGCGCGCGTGAAGGGACGTCCCGTCAGCCCGCCCTGCCCACGGCATCCAGTTCGCGCAGCACGTCGGCGTCCAGCGTGAGATGGGCCGCGGCGAGGTTTTCGGCCAGGTGGGCGACCGAAGACGTACCGGGGATCAACAGGATGTTCGGCGAACGGTGCAGTAGCCACGCCAGGGCCACCTGCATGGGCGTGGCGTCCAGGCGCGTGGCGATGCCGCTCAACGTGTCCGACTGCAGCGGGCTGAATCCGCCCAGCGGAAAGAAGGGCACATAGGCGATGCCGTCCGCGGCCAGTTCGTCGATGAACGCGTCGTCCGCGCGCTGGGCCAGGTTGTACATGTTCTGGACGCAGACGATGTCGCACAGGCCACGGCCTTCGGCCAGCTGGGTCGGGGTGACGTTGCTCAGCCCGATGTGCCGCACCAGGCCCTGCTCCTGCAGCCGTGCCACGGTTTCCAGCATGGGCGCGATGGGCCCCTCCGCGGGGCCATGGGTATCGAACATCACCCGGAGGTTCACCACGTCGAGCACGTCCCGCCCCAGGTTGCGAAGATTGTCATGCACGGCAGCGGTCAGTTCCGCGGGCGAGAATGCCGGCAGCCAGGCGCCCTTGTCGTCGCGGCGCGCGCCGATCTTGGTCACGATGACCAGGTCGTCGCGGTACGGATGCAGGCCTCCCGGATCAGCTGATTGGTGACATGCGGACCGTAGAAGTCGCTGGTGTCGATATGGTTCACACCCTGCTCCACCGCAGCACGCAGCACGGCCAACGCGGCATCCCGGTCCTTCGGTGGGCCGAACACCCCGGGCCGGCCAGTTGCATCGCCCCGTAACCCAGCCGATGGACGGAGAGGCCGCCGAGATGGAACGTTCCCGAGGTCTGGATCGTGGTCATGGGTGAACTCCCGATGGAATGAGTGGCTAGCGTAGGCGCCAACGGATAAGCCGATAAGCAGGCACAATCGGCACAGCTTGTCCTGTCTACCGCACAATCGACGCATTGGAGACCACCATGAAAGCGGACCTCGGCGACCTGCATGCCTTCGTCACCGTCGCGACAGCCGGAGGTTTTCGCGAAGGCGCACGCCTGAGCGGCGGCAGTGCGTCCGCCCTGAGCGAGGCGGTCCGCCGGCTGGAAGCCCGCCTGGGCGTGCGCCTGCTCAACCGCACCACCCGCAGCGTGGTGCCGACCGAGGCCGGTCGCGGACTGCTCGATCGCCTCGCGCCGGCCCTGGCCGAGGTGGGACAGGCGCTGGATGTCGTCAACAGCTTCCGTGATCGGCCAGCCGGCACGTTGCGCCTGAACGTGCCCATGAGCGCCTCCCGACTCGTCCTGCCCGCCCTGGTCCCGGCTTTCCTCGCGGCCTATCCCGACATCCGGCTTGAAGTCCTCACGGACGAGAGCTTCGTCGATGTGCTCGCCGCCGGCTGCGACGCCGGCATCCGCTACGACGAGCGCCTGGAGCAGGACATGATCGCCTTGCCGATCGGCCCCCGGATCCAGCGCTTCGCTACGGCGGCCTCGCCGGCTTACCTGGATCGCCACGGGCGCCCGGCGCATCCACGTGACCTTCTGCAGCATGCGTGCCTGCGTGGGCGCTTCGCCAGCGGCAACATGCCCGCCTGGGAATTCGAGAAGGACGGCGAACGGTCTGGGTGGAGCCGACCGGTCCGCTGGTGGTCCGGATAGGCGGGGCATCCGATCTCGCGGTGGATGCCGCCATCGCCGGCACGGGCATCGTCATGCTGTTCGAGGACTGGCTTCGACCGCACCTGGACAGCGGCGCGCTCGAGCCCGTGCTGGCATCGTGGTGGCTCTCGTTCCCAGGCCCGTTCCTTTACTACCCCGGACGACGCCTGGTGCCCGCGCCACTGCGCGCCTTCATCGACTTTATCCGGGCGGCGCGCCCGCCTGACCCGGGGGCGGACAGAAAAAAACCCCGCTTTCGCGGGGTTCGGGTTACATCAGGTTGCGGCCATGGAAGAGTTCCTCGATCTCCCGACGCAGCAACGATTCGATGCGCTGGCGCTCCTTGAAGGAAAGATCGTCGGCCTGGGCCTCGAACAGGTAGGTGTCGAGGTCGAAGTCCTTGATATGCATCTTGGTGTGGAAGATGTTTTCCTGGTAGACGTTCACGTCGAACATCTCGTACTTCTGACGGATGTGCTTGGCGAGGTAGTCCTGCACCGAATTGATCTTGTGATCGATGAAGTGCTTCTTGCCCTTCACGTCGCGCGTGAAGCCGCGCACGCGGTAATCGGCGATCACGATGTCCGACTCGAAGCTGTCGATCAGGTAGTTCAGTGCCTTCAACGGCGAGATGACGCCGCAGGTGGCTACGTCGATGTCCGCGCGGAACGTCGCGATACCGTTGTGCGGGTGCGTTTCCGGGTAGGTATGGACGGTGATGTGGCTCTTGTCCATGTGGGCGACGACGGCACCGGAGATGGTGTCGCGGCCCAGCTTTTCGACCACCGGCTCTTCCGAGATCAGGATGGTGACCGACGCGCCCTGCGGGTCGTAGTCCTGCCGCGCGATGTTCAGGATGTTGGCGCCGATGATCTCGGCCACATCCGTGAGGATCTGGGTCAGGCGGTCGGCATCGTACTGCTCATCGATGTACTCGATGTAGTTCTGGCGCTGCTGTTCGGACACCGCGTAGCAGATGTCGTAGATGTTGAAGCTGAGCGCCTTGGTGAGGTTGTTGAAACCTTGCAGACGAAGGCGGGGGAGCGGTTTGACCACAGCGACTCTCCGAGGCCGGGAGGAACGGCCAGCAGTAGACGCGGGTTAGCAGCTAGGGTCCCCGCAGATGATGTAAGCGACGGGGCGTCATTCTGCCCGGCGCTTGTGTACGGCGTAAGACAAAGGGGTCCGGACGCCGAGGGGGTGAAATTATGGGGCAAGACGGTCAGGAATTGAACACGCCGGGTGGATCGATTTAATTTCTGGATTTTGTGCCCCGGTTGTCTGCAATAATCGGCCCGAGACATGGCAAGTAGGCGACGCCTGACGGAAAACCGTCGGCATACCATTCATCGGTGGGCTGCCATGCCATTGCGACCCATCGGAATCAGCTGTGGCCCAACTCAAATACTTGCTTCAACAGGCTTTCGAACGCTCGCAAGCGCCGACGGGCTTCGCGCCGGACCCCATTGCGATGGGTCGCTTCCTGGACGCATGCCATCGCCGCCGCTATCCCGGCAAGACAGCGATCATCCCGCCGGGCGATCCGGCCAACACCCTCTACTACGTTGTTGAAGGCTCGCTGGCGGTCTGCACCGAGGACGAGGAAGGCCGTGAGCTGATCCTGGCCTACATCAACCGGGGGCAGTTCATCGGCGAGATGGGCCTGTTCGTCGAGCAGGCCCAGCGCGAGTCGCTGGTGCGCACCCGCACCGCCGTGGAGATGGCCGAGATCAGCTACGAGCGGCTGTTCCAGCTGCTGGAGGGCCCGCTCGCCGCCGAGTGCCCCAAGCTGTTGTTCGCCATCGGTTCCCAGCTGACCCACCGCCTGCTGCGCACGTCGCGCCAGGTCAGCCGCATGGCCTTCATGGACGTGACCAACCGCGTGTCCCGCACGCTGCTGGACCTGTGCCAGGAGCCGGACGCCATGACCCACCCGGATGGCACGCAGATCCGCATCTCGCGCCAGGAAGTCAGCCGCATCGTCGGCTGCTCGCGCGAGATGGTCGGCCGCGTGCTCAAGCAGCTCGAGGAAGAGCGGATGATCGACGTGCCGGCAAGACCATCGTGGTACGCGGCACCCGCTAGGCGAAACGGGGGCGGCTCAGCTGCCCCGGTAGACCATATGGACGTCCGCGCGCTCGTAATGCGAGCCCGGACGCAGGGCCGGCTGCCGCTCGAAACCGGCGCGCCGGTACATGCCCAGTGCCCGGGTCAGCCGACTGTTGGATTCCAGGAACAGTTCCCTGCCGGCCCGGGCCCGATAATCGGCGATCGCCGCGTCGAGCAGCTGGCGGCCCGCGCCCAGCCCGCGATAGTTCTCGTCGACGCCCATTTTCGACAGCTCGTAGACACCGTCGCCGTGGTGAAGCAAGGCGCAGGTGCCTATCGCTTCGCCGGCGTACAGCGCGAACAGGATCGCGCCTCCGTGGGCCAGCACGCTCCCCTCGGGATCGGCGACAGGGCGCGATCCACGTCCTCGACGCGGAAATGGCGTTCCAGCCACTGCTGGTTGAGACGCTGGAAATGCGGCGCCAGCGCCGGTTCGTAGGGAACGACGCGCACGGTTTCGCTGGCCAGCGTCGCGCGCTGGTCGAGGATGGCCGCGACCAGTGGCCGCTCGGCCAGTGCCTGTTCGCAGCCGTCGATCGCCTCCAGCAGCGCCAGTCCCCGGGCCCCCATGGACGCCGCCATGCCGCGACGGATGGACAGCCACACCGGCCCCAGCGCACCGAGCGCCGACTCCCCCGCATCGGTCAGTGCCAGCACGCTGCGTCGGCCGTCGCTCGGGTCGCGCTGGCGAACCACCATGCCCGCCTCCACCAGGCGGTCGGCCAGCTGGCTGACCGCCGAATGGGTCTGGCCGATGGCTGAGGCCACCTCGGTGACGGTGGTGGGCCCGACGTCACGCAGGAATCGCAAGACCGGAAACCAGCGCGACTCGATGCCGGCGTCGCAGGCCCGGTAAACCTCGTCCACCGCTTGGTAGAAATGATCGCTGAGCGCCTTGAGCCGGCTGCCTAGCGCAAGTTCACGCAGGGAGGAGAGGTACATCGGACATCCGCGTGAGGGGTTGAAGGCCGAGGCTAGCGGCGGCGGGATGCCGCACGCAAGCGACCACGGCGATCCCTTCATGCCCGGCACGCATGCCGGTGAGCTATGGTGTGTCCATCCCCAAGACAACGACGGCGCATGGACTGGAGTCAGTTCCTCATCTTCGCCGGCGTCGGCCTGCTCGCCCAGCTGGTCGACGGCGCGCTGGGCATGGCCTACGGACTCGTGTCCAACGCCGTGCTGCTCGCCCTCGGCCTGCCGCCGGCGGTCGCCAGCGCCACCGTCCACACGGCCGAGGTGTTCACCACCGGCGTGTCCGGTGGCGCGCATGCCTTCTTCGGCAACGTGGACTGGAAAACCTTCCGCCGCCTGGCCATCCCCGGCGTGATCGGCGGTATCGTGGGGGGTGGTTCCTGGCCAGTGTCGACGGCGACATGCTGAAGCCCTTCGTCTATGCGTACCTGCTCATCCTCGGGATCGTGGTACTGGTGCGCGCCACGGGCCGTACCGTCTCGCGCCATCGGGTGCGACACAAAGGTGCCCTGGGCTTTTGCGCCGGGCTGCTCGATGCCATAGGCGGGGGTGGCTGGGGACCGATCGCCACCTCCACCCTGCTGGCCAGGGGCGGGGACGTGCGGCAGACCATCGGCACGGTGAACGCGGCGGAATTCGTGGTGACGATCGCCATCTCGTCGACGCTGATCTTCCACATGGGCGTGCAGCACTGGCCGATCGTGCTGGGCCTGCTCACCGGCGGCGTCATCGCCGCGCCGATCGCTGCATGGCTCGTCAGGCACCTGCCGCCACGCTATGTCATGGTGGCGGTGGGTTGCCTGGTCGTCGGCATCAGCCTCTACCAGTTGGGCTCCTACGTCCTGCGCTGAGGCGCCGGCACGGACAGGGGTCAGAACCAGTGCAGCACGTCCAGACGATCGCCCAACGCACGGCGGGCCTTCTTTTCCATCTTCGGTGACGGATTGACCAGCACCGCCTTGTCGGCCGCGCGCAACATGGCCAGGTCGGACAAGGAGTCGCTGTAGGCCACGGCCCAGGGCCGCGGAATGGCGGCCTTGTCGAGACGGCGCACCTTCATGCCTTCCACGTTGTGCACGGTGAAATGCACGCCCAGCGGCCCGCCCCGCGTGGACGACGCCATCAGCTCGTAGCCGGTCAGGCTCACCTCGTCCAGGATGGCCTCCACCAGCGTGAGGTCGTTGCCGCTGACGATGACCACCCGTCGCCCAGCGCGACGTGTCGGCGCAGCGTCGCCACCGCATCGCGCAGGAACACGCCCGGTCGCCGCGCATACGCCCTGGCGAAGGCGGCGGCCTTGCGACGGTAGGTGACCTCGCGCCGACCGAACGTCACCACGCGCAGGAAGGCGCGACCGAGGATGCGACTGCCCGCCACGGTGGGCATCAACAGGGGAACGAAGGGCAGCAACGGGAGGCCGAGCAGCAGGCGCCAGCGGCCGGCACCCGAGAGGCAGTGGCGAAAATACAGCTCCAGCGTCTGGTGGCGCACGATGACGCCGTCGAAGTCGAACAGGACGACGCGACGCACGTCGGCGACGGGGTCCGGCGACCCCGTCGTTTCGCTCCCCTGGTCCATGCCGCCCCTTAGTGCTTGTGCGGCAGGCTGGGCGCGCCGAACAACTTGCGCAGTTCGGCACCGGGATCGGCAGCGCGCATGAAGGCCTCGCCGACCAGGAAGCAGTCAATGCCCTTGTCGCGCAGCATCTGACGTCTTCACGGTTGTGGATACCGGACTCGGCCACCAGGGTGCCGTCGCCCACGAGGTCCTTCAGGCGCAGCGACGTGCCAAGCGACGTCTCGAAGGTGCGCAGGTTGCGGTTGTTGACGCCGATGAGGGGCACGGGGAGTTCGAGGGCGATCTCCAGTTCTTCCTCGTTGTGGACCTCGACCAGGACATCCAGGTCGAGCTCCGCGGCGAGCATGGACAGTTCGAGCAGGGCCTTGTCGTCATGGATGACATCGTCGCCCGACTTCGTGGCGAACGCGGCGACGATCAGCAGGATGCAGTCGGCACCGATGGTGCGGGCCTCGTACACTGGTACTCGTCGACGATGAAATCCTTGCGCAGGATGGGCAGTGCACAGGCATTGCGTGCCTCGCGCACGAAGTCCTCGTGCCCCTGGAAGAAATCGGCATCGGTGAGGACGGAAAGGCAGGCGGCCCCGCCCTGTTCGTAGCTGCGGGCGATCTCCGCCGGGTTGAAGTCGGCACGAATCAGCCCCTTGCTGGGGGGCCTTCTTGATCTCGGCGATCACCGCCGGCTGGCCGTCGTGCAGCTTGGCGTCGATGGCCGCCACGAAGCCGCGCGTGGGCTCCAGGTCGGCAATCATCGCCGCCAGGTCGTCCAACGAGCGATGACGCTTGCGTTCGGCTACTTCTTCCGCCTTGCGGGAGAGAATGCGATGGAGAATGTCGGGCATCGAAGCGCTTCCTTGGGTAAGGCGGGCAGAGGGGGAATCCCGGCGATCTCAGGCGCCGAGCCGCCGGGTGGCGGCCACGAACGCCTCCATTTTGCACGAGCCGCGCCGCTTGCGATGGTCGTGCGGGCGAGATCGATGCCGGCCTGGATCGTGGGTGCCACGTCCGCCGTATACAGCGCGGCGCCGGCATTGAGGCAGACGATGTCGTGCGGCACCCCCGGCACACCGGAAATGGCATCCACCAGCATGGCCATCGACCCGGCGGCGTCTTCCACGCGCAGGTTGCGGCTGGACGCCATGGCCAGCCCGAAATCTTCCGGCTCGATCTCGTATTCGCGGACCACGCCGTCGCGCAGTTCACCGACCAGGGTAGCCGCACCCAGCGAGATCTCGTCCATGCCGTCACGCCCCCACACCACCAGAGCGTGCTTCGCGCCCAGCGCCTGCAGCGCACGGATCTGGATGCCGACCAGGTCCGGATGGAACACGCCCATCAGGATGTTCGGCGCCCCGGCAGGGTTGGTCAGCGGGCCGAGGATGTTGAAGAGGGTACGCACACCCATCTCGCGCCGCACCGGAGAGACCACCTTCATGGCGGGGTGGTGATTCGGCGCGAACATGAAACCGATGCCCACCTCGGCCATGCAGACGGCCACCTGGGCCGGCAGCAGGTCGATCCGTGCGCCCAGGGCCTCCAGAACGTCTGCACTGCCCGACTTGGACGACACGCTGCGGCCGCCGTGCTTCGCCACCCGCGCGCCGGCGGCGGCGGCGACGAACATGGATGCTGTGGAAATATTGAA
Organism: Leptodermis oblonga; assembly: GCA_016801395.1. NCBI lineage: Eukaryota > Viridiplantae > Streptophyta > Magnoliopsida > Gentianales > Rubiaceae > Leptodermis > Leptodermis oblonga. Next base: position 149,165 of record VMRK01000492.1, read on the forward strand.
GGTGGACGCGCCATCGCCGCCCGTACCCACGATATCGACGAAATGCGGGTGGGTGCCGGCGTCGACGCGGGCGGAGAGGTCGCGCATGACGCGCGCGGCACCGGTGATCTCGCCGACCGTCTCCTTTTTCACCCGCAGGCCGGTGAGGATGGCCGCCGTCATCAGCGGGCTGACATCGCCGCGCATGATCTGGTGCATCAGCTCGATCATCTCGTCGTGGAAGATCTCACGGTGCTCGATCGTGCGCTGCAGCGCCTCGGAGGGGGTTATCGGCATGGCGCGTGCATCCTTGTCGTTAAGCGGCGAGGGGCAACGGCATGCCGAGGAAATTGCGCAGCAGATCGTGCCCGTGCTGGGTCAGGATCGACTCCGGATGGAACTGCACGCCCTCGATATCCAGCGTGCGGTGGCGCAGGCCCATGATCTCGTCGATGGACCCGTCCTCGCGCTCGGTCCAGGCGGTGACCTCGAGGCAATCGGGCACCGAGCCTTCTCGACCACCAGCGAGTGGTAGCGCGTGGCCTCGAACGGGTCGGGCAAGCCGGCGAACACGCCCTGCCCCCGATGGCGCACCGGCGAGGTCTTACCGTGCATGATCTCGCGTGCCCGGATCACCTGGCCGCCGAACACCTGCCCGATGGCCTGGTGGCCGAGGCAGACACCGAAGATCGGCAATTCGCCGGCCATTTCCTTCAGGACGTCATGGAGACGCCCGAATCCTCCGGCGTGCCCGGGCCCGGGGAGATCATGATGCGCGAAGGGGCCAGCGCGCGGATATCCGCCACGGTGAGCGCGTCGTTGCGAACCACCTTGACCTCCTGCCCCAGCTCGCCCAGGTACTGGACGAGGTTGAAGGTGAAGGAGTCGTAGTTGTCGATCATGAGCAGCATATGGACCTGACCGGTTTCGTTCATTGCCGTGGTCGGCCATTGTACGGCACATCGCCAGGAGGCTGACCGGGCATGCCAGGTGCCGAATCGCGCACACCTGGTCCAGGTCGAAGCACGCGCGCAGACCCGTCAGCCAGCCTGGCGAAGATGTCCCTGCATACATGCCGGCGCGCGAATGCTCACTCGCCACTCGTCCCGCCTTGTCCGTCTCGTCACATCGGCACACGGCATGCTTTGGGAGGCCTCGAGGAGATGTTCCGCATGAACGAGCCGCAGCGCCTGAAAATCGATCGCCACGATTGGGTTCCCAACAACGGGACGTTGCCAGTGTTGATCTACCGCGAAGCCTTGCGCGGTCAGGATCTCGCATCCGACATGGAGAAGGCGTTTGCCGCGAACGGCTGGCCGCCTGACTGGCGCGATGGCATCTTCGATTACCATCACTATCACTCCACCGCGCACGAAGTGCTCGGCGTCGCCGCTGGCTCGGCGCGATTGATGCTCGGTGGACCCGGAGGGCACGAAGTCCGGGTGAAGGCTGGCGATGTCGTGTTATTGCCCGTAGGCACGGGGCATTGCCGCATCGAAGCGTCCGATGACTTTCTCGTCGTCGGCGCCTATCCGAAGGGACAGCGATGGGATATCTGCCGGGAAGCACCCACTGCCGCGATGGTCGAACGCATGACCGCGCTGCCTTTCCCGGACAGCGACCCTGTCAACGGCAACGACGTAGCCCTGACGACCTACTGGGATCGTCGGGCAGGCAGTTCCTGACGATGTTCAAGCGTCAGCGTGAAGCTTGACGGACGCGCGGGAGGCATAGGGTGAGGCGATCGCTCAGCCGAGCACCTTGAGCAGCTCAGCCATTGCACGCTTGTGGCGCCTCACAGCCACGCCGCGTCGACGATCGGCCGCATGGGACCGCCGCACCTCGGCGCCAGGACGACTTGCAGCCGGCGCAGGCAACGCCGATGCTTGTTCGTCCCCACCCAAGGATTTCTCCATGCAGTCCCTCGGCGCCATTACCTTCCTCGTCCACGACTACGACGAGGCCATCGCTTTCTTCGTCGATGCGCTGGGCTTCTCGCTGATAGAGGACACGCCCCAGGGCGAGGGCAAGCGCTGGGTCACCGTCGCGCCACAAGGATCGGAAGGCACGAAGCTACTGCTGGCCCGCGCCGTCGACGACGAGCAGCGCGCCCAGGTGGGCAACCAGGGTGGCGGCCGCGTATTCCTGTTCCTGCAGACGGAGGACTTCGCTGCCGATCACGTGCGCATGCAGGGCCACGGCGTACGCTTTCGCGAGAAGCCGCGCCACGAGCCCTACGGCACCGTCGCGGTCTTCGACGATCTTTACGGCAACGGCTGGGACCTGATCCAGCCCGCCCACTGACGAGGTGCGAGCATGAACGATCCGATTCGCGTCGCGATTCTCGATGACTATCAGCGCGTCGCGCGTACCAGCGCCGACTGGTCGCCCGTGGAAGCCAGGGCGGAGCTCACCATCTTCCATGACCACCTGCACGATCACACCGCGCTCGTCCATCGCCTGATGCCCTTCGATGCGATAGGCATCATGCGCGAGCGCACGCCCATGACGGCCGCATTGATCGCCGCCCTGCCGCGACTTCGCCTGATCGCCTCGACCGGCGCGGCGAACGCTTCGATCGATCTCGATGCCGCCGCCGCACATGGCGTGGATGTCGTCCATACCGACTATTCGTCCACCCCGACCATCGAGTTCACCTGGTCCGCCATCCTGGGCCTTGCCCGCGACATCGCCGGAGAAGCCGCATCGGTACGCGCCGGTGGCTGGCAGATCGGGCTTGGCAGCGAACTGGGCGGCAAGACGCTGGGTATTCTCGGGCTCGGACGGATCGGCTCCAAAGTGGCACGGATCGGCCAGGCCTTCGGCATGCATGTCATCGCATGGAGCGAAAACCTCCAGGAAGAGACCGCCAGCGCGATGGGCGTGCAGCGCGTCGACAAGCAGGCACTGCTCTCGCGGTCCGACTTCCTCACCATCCACGCGACTCAGCGAGCGAACCCGCGGCATCATCGGTGCGGCGGAACTGGCGACCATGAAGCCGACCGCGCGCCTCATCAACAGCTCACGTGGACCGATCGTGGACGAAGCGGCCCTGGTGGACGCATTGATAGCCGGACGCATCGCCGGCGCCGCGGTGGATGTTTTCGAAACCGAACCGCTGCCGGCCGACCATCCTTTCCGCGACCTGCCGAACGTGCTGGCCACCCCGCACATCGGGTACGTCACCGAAGAGATGTACCGGACGTTCTACGGCGATACGGTAAAGAACATCGTGGCCTGGCTGGACGCGCTGCCCTGAGTCGACGCGGGCTGAGCCGACCGCAGGCACGCGGAACCACGGGCGGGCAGCGACGGGCTGACCTGGCCGGGCCGGTTACCGGGACGCCACCTTGGCGCTGTCCTTTACGGCCGATGTCCCGTCCTTCTTGCTGTCCTTGGGCTTGATCGTCATCAGCTCCAGCGGCTTGCCATCCGGCTGGCGTACCGCCCAGCCGCGCTGGAGATCGGCCAGTTCGTTGAGCTGTGGACAGATCTGTCGGAACGATGCTCCAGCGCTTTCGCCCGTTTGTCCATGGCGCCGTCCAGCGATTTCTCGAGCGACTCGGCGCGGGCCTGCAGCGCCGCGACCTTGCTGGCATCGCCGGACAGGGCGGCCGTGACGGCACTGGACGTGACCGAGCCGACCAGCTCGCCGACGGTATCGGAAACGGAGCCACCGACCGTTTCCGCCATGCGGTCGTTCGACCAGTGTCCCGCACCCACGCCTTCGTCGATCTGGCGCAAGGCCTGGGCCTGTTTGCGCTTGAGTTTCTCCAGCAGGCTGGCGCGCTGCTCGCCGTCGGCGAAGGACAGCGTGACGGTGGTCATGGCCGAGAAACCGAGCTGGACGCCTTCGCGTGCGATCGCGGCGACCTCGGGAACCAGATGGCGCACGCCCGCCTCGTAGCGCCGCAGCGCGTCGGCATCGGCGGACGACACCGTCACCTGGCGGCCATCGATGCGAACCCTGCCGTCGTGGAGGAAGATATCCGCCGGCGTGCCTTTCTGGCGATGGAACGACAGCCCCGCGTCCGTGACGTCCACGTCGTAGGGGGTGGAGTAATCGCTCTTGCAGGAGTCGGTATTGAAATTGATCGTGCCGGCGTGCGCCGTCACGGCGCCCAAGGCAAGGACGACGGCAAAGCTTCCGACCATCGAGGCGTGACGCATGATCCTGCTCCCTGGGTGATGACACCGGCTGGGATGCGCGGCGCTTGCCTTTGGTTTAAACCCGATCGGCACTGCACGCATGGGCCTGAGGTCACGGGATGACCTCTGGCAGGGTCAGGAGGCAATGCCCCGTTCACGGCATATTCGGAGAGGCGGCTGTCGTGGTCGAGGCCGAGCTTGCGCATGGCGTCGCGCTTCTGCCGGCTGACCGTCTTGACGCTACGGCTGAGGCGTTCGGCAATCTGCGTGATCGACATCCCTCCGACGTACAGCCTGACCACCTCCATCTCGCGCGCGGAAAGGCGTGAGGCGTCACAGGACGCATGGACACCGACGATGTCGAATTGGCGACGAATGGTGTCGCTGAGGTAGGGGCGACCTGCCGCCGCCTGCCTGACCGCCACCGCGACCTCCTTCAGCGGGGCACGCTTGTCGCACAAGCCCAGTGCGCCGCGCGCACGCATGGCCTGGAGCACCGCGGGGTTGTTGACCATGGTGAGCACGACGACGGGGAGCCGGGGATAACGACGACGCATCAGGTCGATCAGGGCCAGCCCGTCACCGTGGCGTCCACCGGGCATCGAGAAGTCGGTGACGACGACATCGCACGGACGCGTGGTCAACAGGTCGAGCAACTGGTCGCCGTTGGCGCCCTCACCGACCACCTCGATATCACCCGTGGCCTCGAGCGCGGCACGCGTGCCCATCAGGACCACAGGATGATCGTCGGCAATGATCGTTCGCAGAACCATGTCTTCCCTCGACGGCGGAAAACGCAGCCGGTTTCCATGCCATGTGTTACATCTCTTCGCACGGCGGAGATTACAGTAAAGCTCCGTACGTGGTCGAAGGAACGCCATGACGCGATTGAGAATGTTGGTCAAATCAAGCTGTATCACGATCGCCTGGCCTGCCCTCGTCGGCATCGCATGCGCGAACGGCCACCCACCCCTCGCGTCGGCGTCGCAGTGGCAGACTGAAGGGCACGCGGCGGACACTTATGCGTGGGCCATGCCCTCAGCACGCGACGATGGCCACGCCACACGGATAGGCCTGCCATCGACGTGCCTTTGAACGACGACGAACGACGTTGGCTGGCGAGCCTACCGATACTGCGCATCGGCATCGACCCCACGGCTGCACCGCTATCGCTCGTCGATCGCGAGGGTCAAGCCGAAGGCCTGTCGCTCGACTACCTGCGGTCAGCCCTGCATGCGCTGGCGTACGCTCTCGCTTGGTCGCCACGACCGACTGGCAGGCGACGGTACAAGCGGCCACCGCGGGCGACATCGACCTGCTGGCGGCGGCATCCCCGCGGAACGGCGAACTGGGCAGGCACTTCGTGTTTCCCAGCCCTACACCGAGTTTCCCGTGATGATCGTCACACGTGACGCCTTCCCCACCATCGGCGACATCCACGACCTGTCCGGACGACGCATCGCGGCCAACCTGTCGCAGGGCGCGGTGGCCGCCGCGGTGGCGACGATACCCGGGGCGATCACCCTTGACGTGAGGACCACGGCGGCCGGATTGCAGGCCGTGGCGGCCGGCGACGCCGATGCCTACGTCGGCGATATCGCCACCGCGGAATTGCAGATCCGACAGGATTACCCCGCACAACTGAAGCTCGCGGCCCCCACCGACCAGCGTGCCGCCCTCACCGTCGCCGTCGCCCGGCGTTACGCCCGCCTGGTACCGCTCATCGACCGTGCCCTGGCGCGTATGCCGGAGCGTCGTTCGCAGGCCATTCGCAACACCTGGCTGCGCTCGCAGTACACCTGGGGCGGATCGTGGAAGGAGATCGCCCGCAAGGCGGGACCGGCGGGCGCCCCGGTCGTGCTGCTCTTGCTGGTGGTCTCGTACGCCTACCTGCGGCTTCGCCGAGAAACGCGCCTTCGACGGCGCAGCGAGGCGCAACTGGCCGACGTGACGCGTCATATGCCGGCCGTGGTCTATCGCTTCGTGTATCGGCAAGGCGGCTCCATCACGTTCGTCTACGTCGGCGGGAACCCCGAGCCCATGTTCGGCATCGATGCGGCCACGATCATGGCCGACGAGCGGCGCGCCTTCGCGCGCGTGGACGAACGCGACCAGGCCACCCTGCTCGCGGCCATGGCACACAGCGCGGCGACGCTCGCGCCCTTGCATGTGGAATTGCGCGCGCGACAGCGACCCCGAACGCTGGGTCGCCTCGCATGCGCTGCCGCGCGTTGTCGCGGAAGGTACCGAGTTCACGGGCTACTGGATCGACGTTTCCGAACGCCATCGGCAGTCGGCCCAGCTGGCACGGCCAAGCGCGCGGCCGAGGCAGCCGCGCAGGCGAAGAGCCTGTTCCTCGCCCGATGAGCCACGAGATACGTACGCCCATGCATGGTGTCCTGGGCACCCTCGAGATACTGGGCCGGAGCGACCTGGATTCCGGGCAACGACGCCTGCTCGAAACCGCGGAAAGCTCGGCCGAAGCGCTCCTGCATATCCTCGACGACATCCTGGATTTCTCACGAATCGAGGCGGGCCACGTTGCCATCCAACCCACGCCCGTCGACCTGCGCGAACTGATAGCCGGCATCGTCGATCTCTTCACCTCACAAGCCGGACGGAAGGGTTTGCGGATCGCGGCCCAGGTCGACCCGCGAGTGGCATCGTGCGTAATGGTGGACGGCACGCGTCTTCGGCAGGTCATCGTCAACCTCGTGAGCAATGCGGTGAAGTTCACGGCGCATGGCAGCGTCGATATCGGAGTGGACGTGCTCGACGCGGACGACGCCAGTCAACGTCTTCGCTTCCGCGTGGCCGATACCGGCATGGGCATCGCCGAAGCGGATGTCGCCCGGTTGTTCACTCCCTTCAGTCAGGCCGAAGCGGCGATTACCCGCCGCTTCGGCGGCAGCGGCCTCGGCCTGGCGATCTGCCGCCGGCTCGTCGAACTGCTCGGCGGACGCATCGCCATGAGCGGCATGCCCGGGGTCGGCACGCAGGTCACGGTCGAATGCGTGCTGCCGCTGGCCGCGATGCCTGCGCAAGTCACACCGTCGTCGCCGGACCGCGCCGTGGCGACGACCATCGCCCGCAACGTGCTGGTCGCCGAGGACCACCCGATCAATCGCGAACTGGTGGCCGCCCAGCTCCACCGCATCGGCCATCGCTGTCGCATCGCGGGGGATGGCGTCGATGCATTGCCCTTGCCGGCGCCTGGCCGGTCGACGTCCTGCTGACGGACCTGCACATGCCCGCATGGATGGCCACGCGCTGATAAGGACCTTGCGCGAACGCGGCGCCACGATGCACATCGTGGTCATGACGGCGGACGTCATGGCCAGCGAGCGTGACCGCTGCATGGCGGCGGGCGCCGACGCGTTCGTAACCAAGCCCTTGCGCCTTGCCGCCTTGCGCGAGGCGCTGGCTCCCGGACCTTCCGGTAGGAATGACGAACGGGCCGGCAGGGTCGACGCGTGGGATACCGGTCTGTGGCGCGACATGTTCGGCGATCTCGCCACCATGCCATCGATGATCGATCGTTTCGCGACCGACCTGGACGATGCGATGGCTGGGCGGCATGCGGGTATTCGGCCGTTCCCCTGAAGCGGCGCACCTGGAAACGCTGGAGATCCGGCTCCGTAACGAGGCCACGCGGGCCGATGCCATGCTGCAGATGGCCGGTGTCCACGACATGCTGCGTCGCTTCGTCGGACGATTACGGATCGCCGTGGCGCACAACTCACTAACTGAGCTTTTGCTCAAAAAATATTGGCATTTTTCAGAATTGTCTGATTAACCTCCCCTCCACCGTGCCCCACCCTTTCCGACACGCACACCACGTCATGAGGAAGGGCATCATGCGCAGACCGCCTATCGAGTACCACATCGCCCAGACCGGCGCGTCCTGGGGCATCTACCGCGAAGGTACGCAGATCGCGGTGCGGTCCGATCCCGCAGACGCCATCGCATTTGCCAACTACTTCGCTGACAGGGAAACGCTGCTGGCTCCGACGGGTCCGCGTCTCTGCCGACACCGTCCTGCACCGCACGCTTCGCGATATGCGCGTCGGTCACGCCATGCGGGCAGTGGCCTGATCCCTCGCGGACTGGCCTTATAACGATCGGCCTCGAGGGCTCAGCGCCCGGTCGCGCCGCCGAGGTTGCTCATGTCCAGATGGAGCAGGCGAAGACGGGCAATGTGCCTGCCTACGGTGGCACGGTCGCCTGACGAGGCCTCCAGCTTGAGAAACGCATCCAGTAGTCGCCGCTCCATCTGCTCCAGCGTACGAATCCACGTGACATCGGGATCGTGGGATAGCTTCACGGAAGCCTCGACCACCGTACGTCGCACGCCGCTCATGGCGCTCCCGGCCGAGGCTGGCTTTCCGCCGGTGGCGGACACCTGGCCCTGGAGGTCGCCAGCGATGGCGTTCAAGGAGTCGGCCGATTCTTCGAGGATGGCCTTCAGGCCGGGTTCCCTGACACCCCGTGACGCCTGGCGATACAGATCGCGGTCCGCTATGACGCGGCGGATCAGCCCATTCACGACACGGATCGAAGTACGTTCCATGGAGGGGACGTTAGACCCCCCGGACTTAGCCGGTCATAAATGACGGCAATTTTGGTCAGCCTGGGGTCATTCCCCGCTTTCCAGCAATAGCAACGGACGACCCGAGACGTCGTGCAAGCCCGATTGCAGGTCCAGAAGTTGCTGGACAGACGGGCACAGCGCCTGCACGCGCGGCCTCAGCGCCGTTTCCACCCGAGCGATGACGCGCGCCTGCCCACCGGTGGAGACCGCAGCGACGCGGTCTCGCAGGGCAGCGGCTCCCTGGAGGTCGCCGTTCATCGCCAGCTGCATGGCCTCGCCGCCGACATCCTCCGTCAGAACGGGCGTGATGTCAGCCACGATCTCTGGGCGTACGCGCGCATGGCGTCTTCCTGCCAGTCGCGAGTGCTCTGGCTGGCGGCAATGCGCCGCTTGATGTCAGCGACCCGCGCCGTCAGCACGCGGTCCAACTCGCCGCTGGCGGCCGCCCCGGGCGCGGCCGTGGCGGCCTCGTCGCGCACGGCCCTGGCCGCCATGTCCACGCCGTCGCTGGCCAGGCCCTTGGCCTTGGGTACCAGCAGGCGGACATTGCGCTCGAAAAGGGCCACACGGTCCTGCTCGTCCGGCCGTAGCGACACACTCCTGCCATCGGTGGCAAGGGTGCCATCCTGCATGCGGACGCTGCGCGGCGTGCCCTGCGCACGATCGAACAGCAGCGAGTCCGGACGAACGGTCAGGTCGTAACTGCTGGCGATGCGGCAGCTATGGTCGATGTCCTGGGCCGTCGCAGCGCCGGCGAAGCCGACGGCGAGGGCAAGAACGAGCAGGCGTGCGGTCATGGATACATCCCGGCTAAAGCCATTCGATAGCGTCGGCCGGGCGAATGGCCGCTGAACCGGTCAGAGCGAGGGCGCCAGGAACTGCTGGCGCACGCGCAGACTACCCAGCGTCCAGGCCAGCCAGGCCAGCACGGGTACCGAAACCACCTTCAGCAGCACACCCGCCAGCATGATGCTGCGCAGGCGATTGCCCTCCATGACACGCTCCGGCGGCAGGCCCGCCTGTCCAAGCACGATACCCAGCTGCTGCCACTGTCCGTAGGCGACCCATGCCGTGTAGGCGGCCCAGACCATCAGCAAGAGCGCCATGATACGCATGGCGCCACGTGCCCAGTCGCGCCAGCGCAGGGTGGATAACGTGACGACGATGATCGCGAAGGCGGCAGCGTGTATCCCAGCGACCACATGAGTGCGATGCGGGGATCCGGACCAACGGCCACCGCCTCGGCACTCATCACGCCCACGGCCTGGCCGAAGAGGTAGCCGGCATAGCCGTTGACCACGAAGCCGGCCGCGGCCAGCAGCATCATCAGCCATACGACGATGCGCCAGGGCGCGAACGGACGGGCGTGACGAGCGCCCCGGGCTGCCTCCAACACTCAGGCACCCGCCTTCTTGAACTGATCGAGGTCGGAGAGCACCTGGCCGGAGTTCTTTTCGGGATCGACATCCTTGTAAACCTTGACGATCTTGCCGGCGGGGTCGATCAGGAAGGTCTCGCGGCGGGCGTACTTCATGCCCAGCGTCTTGTTCAGCACATCGTACTTCACGGCCGTGGCGCCATCGGCGTCGGACAACAGGGGGAACGGCACGTGGTACTTCTCGGCGAACTCCGCATGCGACTTCACGTCGTCGAGGCTGACGCCGACCACGTCCGCGCCGGCTTTGTGCAGCTTGGCGATGTCATCGCGGAAGGTGCAGACCTCGGTGGTGCAACCGGCCGTAAAATCCTTCGGATAGAAGTACATGACCAGCCACTTCCCCTTGTGGGTATCCAGGGTATGCCAGTCGCCCTCCTGGTCCTGCAGGCGGAAGTCGGGCGCTTTGTCGCCGACGGCGGGGGCGGCCGCCCAGGCCGCGACGGTGACCAGGGACAGGGCGATGACGCTGAGGAAGCGACGCATGGGCAAACCTCGAAGGACGGGAAAGGTCACGAGTGTATCGGCGATGGCCGGGAAAGCGTCATAAAAAAAGGGCACCCCGTGGGGTGCCCTCAAGGAGTCGCGGCGCTTGGCTTACTTGCCGAGGCGCTCGATCTCGAACTTGCTCAGGTCCACGCCGAGGTTGAAGCCGCGGCCCGTACCGGTGACGGCCAGCGACACTTCGCCCTTGGTCATGGCGGCGCTCTCGGCGCTCTTCACGACACCGGCGTTGGCGCCACCGGAGGCGTACTCGCCGAAGATCTCGTTGATACCCTTGACGTTGGTGAACTCGCCCTTGCCGCCTTCGATGCTGAACTTGCCTGCGGTCAGGCCACCACCGCGCACGTGGATGATCACGTCGGCGCTCTGGCCGTTGTCGCAGCGCACGTGGCCGCGGCCGTCGGCCTTCTTGTAGATGGCCGCCCAGCCCGTGGTGCTGAAGGTCATGTGGCACTTGGTCGCGGCGGTGGACTCCGCACGTGCCGGCTGCGCCGTGAAAGCACCTGCCGCCGCCACTGCAATAATGGCCATACCCGCGATGCGCTTGATCATGTTCGTTCTCCGTAAGAAAGAGTGGCAGGGACTGTGTGAGGGCGGATTCTCCGCTCACGAATGTGAAGAAACACGGAGCACCGGATAGACCGTTCATGTGGGCGCCGGTTATGTGCAGGGGCAGTGAATCGCTTGGTGAGGCGACTTGCCCGGCCTACCATCGACGCGTGTCTTATCCGGAGGAACGCGCCATGCCCAAGAAGATTCTCGTCGGCTACGACGGCTCCGAGACTGCCCGCCGTGCCTTTCACTTCGCCATCGAACTGGCCACCTGCGCCCGGGCGAGCGTGCACGTGGTCTCGGTACGGCAGCTCGAAAACGGCGCCGATACCGCCGCCCTGCTGATGAGCGACAACGGTGCCGAGCATCTCGACGCCTTGCGTGCCGAGATCGGCGCCCTGCACGGCGGGGACGGCCTGGACGTGGTGGTGGACATGGTTCACGGCACGCCGGGGACGCCCTGCTCGCCTACGTGGCCCAACATGGCGTGGACCACATCGTCATCGGCCACACCGAGCGCGGTGCCCTGGCCCGCTGGCTGGTCGGCTCCACCGCCACCGATGTGCTCGCCAGCGCGCACGTTCCGGTGACCGTGGTGCGCTAATCGTCCGGCTTTGTCACAATTCGGCAACGCCCACGGGGGCGACATGCTTAAGCGATCGAGGAACACCCTAAGTGAGCTACGCCGCCACCTTGCCATGGACGCTCGAAAAACTGGACTTCTCGCGTATCGACATCGAGAAGGTCAGGCACAACGAAGACCTCTTCCTCCTGCTGTGCAGTTCCTCTTTCGTCGAGAGCGGTTCCGACCTGTACACGCACAACCTGGTCGACCATTTCGCCGGTGACGACGAACTGCAAGCCTGGCTGCGCGACCACTGGGAGCACGAGGAGATGCAGCATGGCCGCGCACTGGCTGCCTATGTACGTCACGTGTGGCCCGATTTCGACTGGGACGAAGGGTTCAGGAACTTCTTCGCGCACTACGGCTCGGTGTGCACGGCCGAGGAACTGGAAACCGACCGTGGCCTCGAACTGGCGGCGCGCTGCGTCGTCGAGACCGGCACGGCCAGCCTCTACCGCGCCCTCAACGATGTCACCGACGAACCCGTGCTGCGGGAACTGACCAACTACATCAAGAGCGACGAAGTGCGGCATTACAAGCACTTCTACCAGCACTTCCGCATCTACCGGCAGCGCGACGGTATCGGTCGCTTCCGCACGCTGCGCGTGCTGATCAAGCGGCTGAACGAGATCAAGAACGAGGACAGCGATATCGCACTGCGCCACGTCTTCAACGTGCGCTATCCGGACAAGGCCACGGACGACGCGGAGTTCCGCCGCGTGACCAGTCGCGCCGAAGGCCTGCTGAAGCGCCATATCCCCGCCGAGATGACGGTGAAGATGCTATTGCGCCCGCTGGACCTGCCGGCCCGGATCAACGCCATGCTGGAATGGCCGCTGACCCGGATCACGGAAAAGCTTTTCCTGCACTGATCACTTCTTCTTAGGCAACGGCGTCCACTTGTCGTTGTCGAAGCCGCCCGTCTCGAAGGTGAGCGTGGTCTCGCCGCGGCTCACCGTCACCACGTCGATGGTGAGCCGCTTCGTCTTCGCCAGGTCCTTCAGGAAGGCGACATCGTTGCGGAACAGCAACGCCGGTTCGCCGGTGGGCGGACGGAACGCCTTGATGGCCTTCGCCTTGCCGTCGAAGGTGGCCTTCAGGTGCAATCGCCCTTGCAGACGAAGCCCTTGCCGGCGGTGGCATACAGGAACACGCTCTGCCCCCAGGCGGTGTGCCGCCGCAGGATCAGGCGCACGCTTTCCTCGCCGGACGGCCGGCTCGACGTGATCGTCGCGGTGCTCTGGGTTCCGCCCTGCATCGGCGAGGTCTGGTACAGCCACAACGCCGACAGGCGAGCCTTCTCACTGGCCGCCTTGTAGCCGGACTCCAGCTCGGCCAGGGTCTTGCCGACTTCGGCCGCGGCGGGGGTGTGGGTAGTCGTCGACGATCTCGTGGCCCAGCTGCACGGCGGGTCCGTCGTTGTGCAGCTTGAGCAACTGGCGATAGGTCTCCAGTTTCTTGGCCGCTTCATCGGCCGTGACGTCGCCGCCGGTGCCGTGGGTGTCGGATCGGACGGGGAGGAACAGGCGGCCAGCAGGACGGTCGCGGCAAGGAGGGTGGCGATTCGGCGCATGATCTTGCGATTCCGACAGGAAAGAACCCTAGCTTCGCCGCAGGAACCGCCTGTGGCAAGGCGGCAGGTAGACTGGCGCAAGCCCCCGAAGGAATCGTCCATGTCGTCCACGCCGCCGGCGCCTGTTCGCCTGATGCACCATCGCGCGTTCGTGCAGTTCTGGTTCGCCAAGAACGCCTCCAGTTTTGCGTTCCAGATGATGTCGGTGGCGGTGGGTTGGCAAATCTACGAGATCACCGGCCGTGCGTTGGACCTGGGGCTGATCGGCCTTGCGCAATTCGTGCCTTCGGTGCTGCTCGCCCTGCCGGCGGGCCACGTGGCCGACCAGTTCGACCGGCGGCGCATCGTCACCCTCTGCCAGACGATCGAATGGCTGGCCATCGCCGCACTCGCCGTGCTCAGTTTTACCGGGCGGCTCCACGAGGCGGGCATCCTGGCCCTGGTCTTCGTCATCGGGGTGGGCAAGGCCTTCGAGTTCCCTGCCCTGCAATCCATGCTGCCCGCCATCGTGCCGACGCACGTCCTGCCGCGGGCCATGGCCTCCACGGCTGCGGCCGGCGAGGCGGCGATGATCGTCGGCCCCGCGCTGGGCGGCCTGCTCTACATCGCCGGCCCGCCCACCGTGTATGGCGTGTCGGCGGCGCTCTACCTCATCGCACTCGTCCTGATGTCGCGCCTTTCCTACGATCATGCCCCGCCGCGGCGCGAGCCCGCCACGCTGAAGAGCGTGTTCGCGGGCGTGCATTTCATCCGCCACCGGCCCGCCGTGCTCGGCGTAATCTCGCTGGATCTGTTCGCCGTGCTGCTCGGTGGCGCCACGGCGCTGCTGCCGATTTTCGCCAAGGACATCCTGCACACCGGGCCCTGGGGCCTGGGCGTGCTGCGCGCCGCCCCCGCGGTCGGCGCGCTCCTGATGTCGATCTGGCTGTCGCGGCATACCCTGGAGCGACGCGTCGGTCCGATCATGTTCGCCTCCGTCGCCGGCTTCGGCCTGTCCACGCTGGTGTTCGCGGTGTCCACCTCGCTGTGGCTGTCGGTGGGCGCACTGTTCGCGCTGGGTGCTTTCGACATGGTCAGCATGGTGATCCGCGGCGCGCTGGTACAGCTTGAAACGCCGGACGACATGCGTGGCCGGGTCAGTGCCGTCAATGCCATCTTCATCAACACCTCCAACCAGCTGGCGAATTCGAATCCGGCATCCTCGCCGCCGCGCTCGGGGCAGTAAATGCCACACTCATCGGCGGCATCGGCACTCTGGTGGTGGTGGGGCTGTGGATGTGGTGGTTCCCATCGCTGCGTCGACGCCAGGGGCTCGTCTCCGAACCGACCCCGATCGAAGGCGCCAGCGGCACGATCTGACACGCTTGCCGAAACGTGTTATTAGGGTGGACGTCTATACCGCCAAAGGGTAAACCCGCCATGAAGCGCCTGCTCGCCACCAGCCTTCTCGCCCTTGCCGCGCCGGCCTTCGCCGGCCACCAGGGTCCCGCCAGCCTGGACGCCGCGCTGGCGCAGGGCAGGCGCGAGCACAAACCCGTGCTGGTCGATTTCCAGGCGGTGTGGTGCTACTCGTGCTACTTCATGGCCAGCCACGTGCTCAACGGCAAGGAATGGACCGACTTGAATACCAAGGTCGTGTTCTACGAGGCCGATGCCGACCAGCCCGCGGACAAGGCCTGGATGACGAAGTGGAACGTGCACTTCCTGCCGACCTACGTGGCCATCGGCCCGGATGGCGAGGAACTCGGCCGCATCCTGGCCGAGCGCCCGCGCGACGTCTTCTACAAGGAGGTCGACGGCCTGCTTTCCGGTGACGCTCGCCTGTCGAAGCAGAAATCGAATGCCAGCAAGGGCTCGATGGCGGCGGTCGCCGATGTGCTGGATACCTACCAGCAGCGTTACCAGGGCACCGAAGGCATGGCCTGGTTCGACACCTTGCCACCCCTGGTGCGCAACGTGTCCGACAAAGACAAACGCGTCGCCCTGGCCAAGCAGCGCCTGCTGCTCCTGCAAGCCAAGGACAAGAAGGCCGATCCCGCCATCGCGGCCGCGGCGAAGAACATCCTCGCCGGCGATATTGGTTGCGACCGACCCTACGTGCTCGACGATCTCATCCAGGCCACGGCAGCCAACCACCCGGATTCGAGGCAGACCGCCCTGGCGCCGCAAAAAGCGCCTTACGAGGCTTTCCTTGCGACGCAAGTGTTCACCCCCTCGCCTGCCTGCGCCGACCAGCGCAGTGCCGTACTCGCGGCCGCCGACCTCGATGCCGCACTGAACGACGCCGCTGGCGAGCAGGCGGTGCTGCGCAAGGCGATCGATCTCAGCCGCGAGAAGCTGCACGGCGACCCGAAAGCGACCGCAACGTCGCCGACAACCTGCGCGTTTACCTGGTCCGCGCCAAGGCCGGCGCGGAACTGGATACCTTCGAAAAGCAGCTCATCGCTGCCTACCCGGACGATTACGTCTACAGCTATCGCTACGGCAAGCGCCTGGTGGAGTCGGGCGATGCCGCAGGCGGCCTGCCCTACCTCGATGCGGCGGCCAGGAAAGCCTACGGCGCCAATCGCATCAGCGTGGCAACCTATCGCGTCAAGGCGCTGAAAGCGCTGCACCGCGACGCGGAAGCGAAGAAGGTGGTGGCCGATACCGTGGCCACCGAGGGCAAGGCCTTTCCCGAACAGGCCAGGAAGCTCCGCGAGTCGCTTACCGCCGCCGGTTGATGCCGGGGTTCGGGCTTCATCAGGTAGCCCGTACCACGGCACCGCCTGCCGCATCGCGGTAGGCGGTGCGCGAGGTCAGCTCTGCGACGTACCGTAGACCACCGAGTCCAGGTGCTCCACACGAGCGACCGTGTCCAGCGGCACGGTCGCCGACCACTCCTCCGCCGTGCCGCATCGACCAGCTTCACCACGCCGTTGATACCCTCGGTGCCATCCGCATCGACGAACGTCTGCACGGTGGGCACCACGGCGACCATGCCGGTCAGGGTCGATCCGTCCCGAAGATGCAGGTTGACCTTCGCGTTGTCGCGCAACTCGGCAATCAAGACCTGCAGGCGGTCGATCTCCCCGGCACCCTGGTGGATCGTTTCGGCTTCACGGCTCATGGCAAGGCTCCTGGTCGACATCGATAACGCCGACGCTACTCCGCGCGCGTCGATGGAATGTCTACATCGCCTGCATCGGACGCTGCTACCCTGCCGGCTCCTCTGAACGAGACGCCGCCATGATCACGGTCCATCACCTCAACAACTCGCGCTCCAGCGTGTCCTCTGGCTGCTGGAAGAGCTGGGCGTGCCCTACGAGATCGTGCGCTACGAGCGCGAACCGAAAACCATGCTGGCACCGAAGTCGCTTCGCGCCATTCACCCGCTGGGCAAGTCACCCATCGTGGTCGACGGCGATATCACCGTGGTGGAATCCGGCGCGATCGTGGAATACCTGGTGGACCGCTACGGCGAGGGGCGCCTGAAGCCCGCGGCCGGCACGGCCGATGCGCGCCGCTACACGTATTTCCTGCATTACGCCGAAGTTCGGCGATGCCGCCGCTGCTGCTGAAACTGGTGTTCATACGGATGGAAACGGCGCCCGTGCCGTTCTTCGCAAGCCGGTGGCTCGCCTGCTTGCCAAGGGCGCGCAGAAGACCTTCATCGATCCGCAGTTGAACCTGCACCTGGACTACCTGGAAAACGAGCTGGGCACGTCGGACTGGTTCGCTGGTGACGACTTCACCGCTGCTGATATTCAGATGAGCTTTCCGCTGGAAGCAGCGGCGAGCCGTGGTGGCCTGGACGCTTCGCGCCCGCGGCTGACCGGTTTCCTTGCACGTATCCACGCCCGACCGGCCTACCAGGCGGCCTTGAAGCGCGGAGGCGACTACGACTTCGCACCCAAGCCGACCGGCTGAATCGCGGCTCAACCGTCAGGCGCGTATTTACACCCTGCTCACGGGGGCGCCCTCACAGTCGGTTCCCGTACGAATCACATGAAGAGGGAGCCACCATGAGCAGAAATCGCGAATTTGCGCGTCAGGTCGAAAGCACCGTCAACGACGTGTCGGGGCGTGTCCGTCACTATGCCGACGAGGCTCACGGCGCCGGTAGCGACCTGCTCGACCGACCACCCGCCGCATCACCAACAAGTTCGCCAGCAAGAGCAGCAGCCGCCGTGCGCGCTACATGGCGGAAGACCTTGCCGACGAAGCCAGCTACCAGTATCGCCGGCTGCGCAAGCAGGTTCGCCGCAACCCGGGCGTCACCATCGGCATCGCCGCCGCCGCGATCGGTACCTTCCTGCTGATCCGCCACGCGCTGCGTAGCGACGACTGATCCTCCGCTTCGGATCACGAAAAAGGGCCGGACCATCGTCCGGCCCTTTTTATTGGGCGTTCGCAACTACCGAAGGAATCATTCCGCCATGGGATGCTGCTCCACCACCTTGTCGACATGCCACGTCACCGACGATGCGCCCGCCACGGGTGACCGGGCATGTACCTCGGTCACTTTCAACAGGTATTCGTTACCTGCCTTCCAGTCCAGGCCCTCGACGGGTGCCGCGGTGACCTGCCAAGGCTGCTTCGGCGTCTCGCGGTACTGCAGGCATTCGGTCTTCACGGCACCCAGGGTGCACGGCGCCTTCGTGCCGGCGATGTAGAGCAACCGGGAACGCGACCCGCCGTCGGGAGCGGTGGTGGCGCAAGCGGCAAGCGAGAGAACGGCGGCAGAAAGCAACACGAGGCGCATGGCGGGTATCCGAAGTCGTATGCGGAGGATGAATAGCAGCATCGTCGTGGCAATGCCATGGACGGTACGTGACGCCCGAGCCGGCGGTCGCCAAAAAAAGGTTCATCGCGGATTACCGGGGATGGGTCGCCTTCGCCATAGCGGTTAATTTTTAGCGGCGTGCGGTGTGGCGCGAAGAGCCGGCGGGTAGCCCCCTCGTGCACGCCTGCGGCTACCGGCACCGAGGGGGCTACCCGCCGGCTCTTGCTCCACAGCCCAAGCCCTAACGCGATGCCGAAGGCGAGCCCTCCCCTGCAATCCGCGATGAGCCCAAAAAAAGGGGCCGGATGGTTCCGGCCCCCTTCGACGTGACGTGTAACCGGCGCGAGGCCGGTCAGACGGTCATCGGGTTCGGCTTGTCCATGTCGAGCTTGTACTCCTTGATGGCGCGGCTGACGTCCTTGGCGTTGACCTTGCCTTCCTTCGCCAGCGCGGACAGGGCCGCCTGGGCGATCCAATAGCGATCGACCTCGAAGTGGCTGCGCAGGTGGGCACGGGTATCGCTACGGCCGTAGCCGTCGGTGCCCAGCACCGTGTAACGCATGCCGTCCGGCATGAACGCACGCACCTGGTCGGCAAACTCGCGGACGTAGTCGGTCGCGGCGATGGCCGGGCCCTGGCGGTCGGCCAGCAGGCCGGTGATGTACGGCACGCGCTGCGGGGATTCCGGATGCAGGCGGTTCCAGCGCTCGGCGTCGAAGCCTTCGCGACGAACTTCGGAGAAGCTCGGCACCGACCAGATGTCCGACGACACGCCGAAGTCCTTCTCGAGCAACTCGGCCGCGGCGATGACTTCGCGCAGGATGGTACCCGAGCCCATCAGCTGGACGCGCGGCTCGTTCTTCTTCGCCTTGCCGCCGTCCTTGAACAGGTACATACCCTTGACGATGCCTTCCTCGCTGCCCTTGGGCAGGTCGGGGTGGGCATAGTTCTCGTTCATCACGGTGATGTAGTAGTAGACGTCTTCCTGCTCCTGCATCATGCGGCGCGTGCCGTCCTGCATGATCACGGCCAGCTCGTAGGAGAAGGTCGGGTCGTAGGAGACGACGTTCGGGATCGCGCCAGAGAGCAGGTGCGAGTGGCCGTCTTCGTGCTGCAGGCCTTCGCCGTTGAGCGTGTGCGACCCGACGTGCCACCGATGAGGAAGCCACGCGCGCGCATGTCGCCGGCGGCCCAGCAGAGGTCGCCGATGCGCTGGAAGCCGAACATCGAGTAGTAGATGAAGAACGGCAGCATCGGCACGTTGCTGATGCTGTAGCTGGTGGCTGCGGCCAGCCAGGCGCTCATGCCGCCGGCTTCGCTGATGCCTTCCTGCAACACCTGGCCCTTCTGGTCCTCGCGGTAGTACAGCAGCTGGTCGGCATCCTGCGGACGGTACTTCTGGCCGAACGGTGCGTAGATACCGATCTGGCGGAACATGCCTTCCATGCCGAAGGTGCGGGCCTCGTCGGCCACGATCGGCACGAGGCGCGGGCCGAGTTCCTTGTCGCGCAGCATGAGGTTCATGCCGCGGACCAGGGCCATCGTGGTGGAGATTTCGCGATCGCCCGTGCCCTTGGTGATCTGCTCGAACGCGGCAAGATCAGGCGCCTTGAACGACTGGTCGGACTTGCGGCGGCGCTGCGGCAGCGAACCGCCGAGCGCGCGACGGCGCTCGAGCATGTACTGCACTTCCTCGGAGTCCTTGCCCGGGTGGTAGTACGGACCTCTTCCAGCTTGTCGTCGGATACCGGGATGTTGAAGCGGTCGCGGAAGGCTCGGATCGCGTCGAGATCCATCTTCTTCTGGTTGTGCGCCGGGTTCTGCGACTCACCCGCGCGCCCATGCCGTAGCCCTTCACCGTCTTGGCGAGGATGACGGTGGGCATGCCCTTGGTGTTCACGGCCGCATGGTAGGCCGCATAGACCTTGTGCGGATCGTGGCCGCCACGGTTGAGGCGCCAGATGTCGTCGTCGGACATGTTGGCGACCAGCGCGGCGGTTTCCGGGTACTTGCCGAAGAATTTCTCGCGCGTGTACGCGCCACCGAAGGCCTTGCAGGCCTGGTATTCGCCGTCGACGGTTTCCATCATCAGCTGGCGCAGCTTGCCCGAGGTGTCGCGGGCGAGGAGCGGGTCCCAGTAGCTGCCCCAGGCCACCTTGATGGCATTCCAGCCGGCGCCACGAAACACGCCTTCCAGTTCCTGGATGATCTTGCCGTTGCCACGGACGGGACCGTCGAGGCGCTGCAGGTTGCAGTTGATGACGAAGATGAGGTTGTCCAGACCTTCGCGACCGGCCAGCGAGATGGCGCCGAGCGATTCCGGTTCGTCGGACTCGCCGTCACCCATGAAGCACCAGATCTTGCGATCGGATTTGGGGATGAGCCCGCGGTGCTCGAGGTACTTCCAGAACTGCGCCTGGTAGATCGCCTGGATGGGACCCAGGCCCATGGACACGGTGGGCACCTGCCAGTAATCCGGCATCAGCCAGGGATGCGGGTAGGACGACAGGCCGCGGCCCTTGCCCTCCACTTCCATGCGGAAGAGATCGAGCTGGTCTTCACCGATGCGGCCTTCGAGGAACGAACGCGCGTAGACGCGGGCGCCGAATGGCCTGGTGGAACACCAGGTCGCCCGGGTGATCCGCGCTGGGCGCGCGCCAGAAATGGTTGAAGCCCACGTCGTACAGCGTGGCCGACGAGGCGAAGCTGGAAATGTGACCGCCGAGGTCGCCGGGCTTGCGGTTGGCGCGCACCACGGTGGCCAGGGCGTTCCAGCGGACCAGCGAGCGGATACGCCACTCGATGGCGGCATCGCCGGGGCTGCGCGCTTCCATGTGGGGCGGGATGGTGTTGACGTACTCCGTGGTCGGGTCGAACGGCAGGTAGCCGCCCGCGCGACGGGTGGAGTCGACCATGCGCTCCAGCAGGTAGTGCGCTCGCTCGGTGCCGTCGTGGTTGATGACGGCGTTGAGCGACTCGACCCATTCACGGGTCTCGGTGGGGTCGAGATCCTGGTTCAGGATGTCGTCGATCTGGTCCATGGAAGCTCCGCTCGCGCGTCACGCGCGCTCATGGGGGGTCTGAAGAAGCCCGCGGGGAGGCGGGAAAACCTTTCCATGATACCGCAACGTATTCACATACGCGGCGGTATGGGGATTTGCCTCGTGACAACCGGACGATCAGTCGTTGACGACCGTCCTCGGCTTGCCCGCGCGGATCTGCGCCTCGACGCAGGCCACCGAGGTCATGTTGACCACCCGGCGCACCGTGGCCTGGGGCGTCAGGATGTGGGCCGGCTTGGCCACGCCCATCAGGATCGGACCGATGACCACGCCGTCGCACAAGGTGCGCACCATGTTTGTAGGCGGTGTTGGCGGCGTCCAGGTTCGGGAACACGAACACGTTGGCCTTACCCTCCAGCCGCGAGTTCGGGAAGATCCGTTCCCGCAGCTCGGGGTTGAGAGCCACGTCGGCCTGCATCTCGCCCTCCACTTCCAGCTTGGGCACGGTCTTGCGGATCAGGCTCAGGGCCTCGCGCATCTTGCGCGAGTTGCGGGTTTCGCGACTGCCGAAGTTGGAACTGGACAGCAGGGCGATCTTGGGCTGGATGCCGAACAGCTTCAGGCGGATGGACGCCTGCAGCGTGGCCTCGGCGATCTGCTCGGCACTGGGATCCTCCTGCACGTAGGTGTCCAGGAAGAAGAACGTGCCCTTCTCCGTTGCCACCGCGGCCATGGCCGAGGCCTCCGACACCCCTCGTCGAGGCCGATGATGTCGGCGATGTATTCCAGCTTGCTCTGGTAGGTGCCGACCAGGCCGCAGATCATCGCGTCCGCCTCGCCACGCTCTACCATCAGCGCCGCGATGACCGTGGGGCGCGAACGCACCACGGCCTTGGCCGACGCGGGGGTGACCCCGCGGCGCTCCATGATCGAGTGATACAGGCGCCAGTAGTCCTCGAAACGCGGATCCGAGTGGATGTTGCACATCTCGAAGTCCACGCCCGGTCGCAGGCGCAGGCCGGCCCGCGCGATTGCGCTTCTCGATCACGTCCGGGCGACCGACCAGGATCGGCTTGGCCAGGCCTTCGTCAACCACGGTCTGCACCGCGCGCAGGGTGGTTTCCTCTTCACCCTCGGCGTACACCACGCGCTTGGGATCGGCCTTGGCGCGCTCGAACACCGGCTTCATCAGCAGGCCGGTCGGAAGACGAAGCTGGTCAGGGTCTCGATGTAGGCGGGAAGTCGGTGATGGGACGTTCGGCCACGCCGGAGTCCATCGCGGCCTGGGCGATCGCCGGCGGCAACTGGATCAGCAGGCGCGGGTCGAACGGCTGTGGAATGAGGTATTCCGGACCGAAGCTGGGCGGTTTCCCGCCGTACGCCCGCGCGCTGACGTCGGACGCTTCACGGCGCGCCAGTTCGGCGATCGCCTTGACGCAGGCCACCTTCATCGGCTCGTTGATCACCGAGGCGCCCACGTCCAGCGCGCCGCGGAACAGGTACGGGAAGCACAGCGCGTTGTTGACCTGGTTCGGGTAATCCGACCGGCCCGTGGCCATGATGCAGTCGGGACGCACGGCCTTGGCGTCTTCGGGGAGGATTTCCGGATTGGGATTGGCCAGCGCGAAGATGATCGGCCGCGCAGCCATGGTGGCGACCATCTCCGGCTTGAGGATGCCGCCGGCCGACAGGCCGAGAAGATGTCCGCGCCTCGACGATCTCGGCGAGCGTGCGCTTGTCGGTATCCCGCGCATAGCGCTGCTTGTCAGGGTCCAGGTCGGTGCGCCCGGTGTGCAGCACGCCGTCGCGATCGAAGGCGAAGATGTTTTCCGGCTTCAGGCCGAGGTTGACCAGCATGTCCACGCAGGAAATCCCGCGGCGCCCATGCCGGTGGTGGCCAGCTTCACGTCCTCGATCTCTTTCCGGTGACCATCAGGGCGTTGATCACCGCCGCGCCCACGATGATCGCGGTGCCGTGCTGGTCGTCGTGGAACACCGGGATGTTCATCCGCTCGCGCAGCTTGCGCTCGACGATGAAGCACTCGGGCGCCTTGATGTCCTCCAGGTTGATGCCGCCGAAGGTCGGCTCGAGACTGGCGATGATCTCGACCATTTTTCCGGGTCCGTCTCGTCGATCTCGATGTCGAACACGTCGATGCCGGCGAACTTCTTGAACAGCACGCCCTTGCCCTCCATCACCGGCTTGGAGGCCAGCGCGCCGATGTTGCCCAGGCCCAGCACCGCGGTGCCGTTGGTGATCACCGCGACCAGGTTGGACCGCGCGGTGAGTTCCGCGGCGGCGGAGGGGTGAGCGACGATTTCGTCGCACGCGGCGGCGACGCCCGGGGAATAGGCCAGCGAGAGATCGCGCTGGGTCAGCAGCGATGTCGTGGGCGTGACCTTGATCTTGCCCGGGCGCGGAAGCCGGTGGTATTCGAGAGCGGCTTGCCTCAGTTCCTCGGAGATGGCCATGGCGTCCTGTGGGGGCTTTGGAGAGAAGGGGCCGGCGCGAACGGTGCTGCGCGCCGGCAGCACACGATGGTAGCACCGCGACTGCGACGATCCTGCCTCGGGGTGTGTTGCATTGCGACATCCAGTGATATGAAAAACCTACGGTTACTCCGTTCCAGGACCGACAGACCGGCCGCCCCGACCGACCTACCGTGACCAGCCCTCGCCCTCGCACGGACTGTCATGAAACGTCTGGTCGCCGTCGCCACGCATGCCTGCGTCTTGCTTCCCGTATTCGCCATGGCGTCGCCACCACCGCTGGATGAAGCGGCGTTGCGACGGCGCCTGCTCGCCCTGCCCGCACAGGGCCCGCACGAGGCCCTCGTCGCACTCCGCATCGATAACGGCCCCGCATGGCCGTTCCGGATACGCGACTCCAGCACGCTGCCGCCTGCCCTGCTCAAGCGTCATCCGGGGCTGCGCAGCTTTCGTGGCGCCGACGACAAGGGCCGTACGCTTCGCCTGGACCTATCACCGTCGGGCGTGCGTGCCAGCATCCGCGACGGCGGCCATGCATGGACGTTCCGGCCCGGCCAGGCCGCATGGCGTGAGTACGTGGGCCATGCCTCTTCGGTGCCGCGTCTTGCCGGCCCGGCCAGCGCGACGGGGGGCCTGCCCGTGACTGCTCCCGACACCGAGGCGCCGTTCACGGCCACCCTGGCTCACGGTGCCGGCGCGCTACGACACGATTTCCGCCTGGCGGTGGCCGCCAGCAGTCGCTACGTCGCCAGCACCGGCGGCACGGTGGCCACCGCTCTCGCGGAGATCGCCCATGCGGTCAACCAGGCGAACGAGGTCTTCGAGACGATGTCGGCGTGCATTTCACCCTGGTCGATCGCAACGACCGCATCATCCAGGCCGATCCGGAACGCGACCCGTTCGAAACCCACGACCCCGGCATGGCCGCGGTCATGCTGATCGACCGGGAAATCGGTGCCGGGCACTACGACATCGGACACGCCGTCCTGACCTACACGGGCGGCGAGAGCCACGTCGGCACCTCGTGCAGCGACGCGCGCGACGCGGATTTCTTCGCCACGCACAAGGCCGCGGCCTGGAGCGGTCACCCGGAACCCGCCAGCGAATCCTTCGCCACCGACCATCTCATCCACGTCCTGGGCCGCCAGCTCGGTGCGTGGCCCACCGCCAACGGCTGCCGTCACGACACCCTGGACGACCGGGCCGTGGAGCCGGGCGGTGGCAGCACGGCCATGGGCTACGCGCCCGCGGGTTGCGGCGGTGAGGGCCAGTGGCTGCAGACCCGGTCGGACCGCTACTTCCACGCCGCCAGCATCGAACAGATGCAGGCATGGCTGGCCTCGCGGGGTGGCCGTTGCGCCGTCCGACGACTACGCGACGTCGCAACGCCCTGGATCGATCCCGAATCGCTGGCGGATACGGCCGTGATACCGGCCCGCACACCCTTCTCGCTCGACGCGCGCGTGGAGGCCGCCATGCCCGACCGCGTCTTACCTACAGCTGGGAGCAGATGGATCCCGGCACCGGACAACGCGGCCCCTTGCACGACACCGGCGACGGCCCGCTGTTCCGCTCGTTCCCGCCACTCTCGCAAGCGCGCGCGTATTTCCGCGCATGGCCGCCGTGCTCGGGCACGCCCCCCCCGAACCCGGCGAAACCCTGCCGACCACGTCACGTCGGCTCGCGTTCCGCCTCACCGTGCGCGACAACGGCGGCGACAGCGCCACGGTCGTGTCGGCCGATACGCGTCTTCGCGTCGTAGATACCGGGCGGGCCTTTGCGGTCATCGCGCCGAAGGCGGGCAGCACGACCCTGGCGGGGGGCCGCGTACGGGTGGCGTGGGATGTGGCGCAAACCGACACCGCGCCCATCTCGTGCCATTTCGTGATCATCGACCTGTCGCGGGATGGCGGCGTGTCCTGGCTATCCCCCGCCCTGGCCGTCGACGAGCGCAACGATGGCGAGGCGGACGTCACCCTTCCCGCGCATCTGGGGGCGACCGAGACGGCCAGGTGCGCGTGCGCTGCGACTGGCGGCCCTTCTTCGCGGTGTCGCTGGCGACTTCCGCATCCGCTGAGCAGGCGGCCCACGCCGCGAAACCGGGGCTCCGGGCGCTGCACTCAGAGACCGAGCGAGATTTCCTCGGCCTCGACACCCGCCATGTGGATGTGGTTGACGAACAACGAGAAGCGAGCTTCCCCGCCAACCCGTGCACATGCTGCATCCACGGCGGAAGGTAGCGCGGCGCGGCGATGTCGCCGGTGCGGAAGTGCGCCTCCAGGCTCATCACGTCGTGCAGCGCCAGCTTGCCCGCGAACAGGTTGCGCAACAGGTCGAGGCGGCGCTGGCGCAGCGCCCAGCGGAAGAACGTGTGCACGGCCAGCAGCCCGGTCAGGTAGACGTTGTCCTTGGCGAAGGCCGAACCGCCGCCCAGCGGCACGCCGCGGAACACACGCTGCGTGGAGTGGAAACTGTCGGCGACGTTCTGCCCGCATACGCGGAAATAGCGGAATACATCGACGAAGTCGGCGCCGTTCAGGGCCATGTCGATCGCCAGGATGCGCAGGCTGATCCGCTTGAGCCGGGAGATGTCGATGGCGCCGGACATCAGCTCGGCGAAAACGGCCAGCCCCTCCTGCGTGGCCGTGACGCGCGGCGAGGTACGCGCCAGCGACGCCAGCACCGGCTGTTCGCGGCCGTTGAGCGCCGTGAGCGAGTGCACGAAGGCCTCGTGGGCCAGCAACTGGTGGCGATCGTACTCGGTGAAGCGCACCCCGCCGCGCAGACGGATGCGGGTCGCACCGGCCGCGGCCTTGGCGGTCAGCTCCGGATCGACTTCCACCGAGATCACCCCGGGGAGAAGAAGGGTCCAGTTGCTCGGCCATGTCGCGGCGCAGTTCGTCGGCCGGATGCTGCCGGAGGCGTCCTCGGTTTCCAGGTCGGCGCCCAGCTCGTCGGCCAGGTCGACGAAGTAGCGGGCCGCGTCCGGTTGCTGCGGTTGCTGCCGGGGATCGCGTCGCCGGGGCGGCCGTAGAGGGCCACCGATGCCTGGGTGACACCGTCCGTGCCGGCCGATTCGAGCATCTGTGCGGCGATCCGCCAGGATTCGGCGGTGCGGCGCAGGTAATCGGCGATCGGATGGTCCTCGCTGGCTTCCGCCTCGATGGCTTCCAGCTCCGCGCGCGTCTCCCCAATTGCGGCGGGTGGTAGTGAATGTCGGGAATCGAGAGGCGACCCGCGCCGAACTCCGCGATCAGGCGCTCTTCCACGAGGCCGACCACGACACCGTGGGCAGGATACGAATCGCCCGCACGGCGCCGAGGAGGCGCTGATCGAGCGCCGCATAGCGCCGCATCTCGGCGCAGAGGTGACGTGGGTCGACATGGGCGTGCATGGACGAGGAGTCTAGCGCGACGAAATGTATTTCTCGCGGCGGATATGCTGCACCGCCAGGCCATGGTCCTTCAGGGCGGCGAAGGCGGCATCCACCATGTTGGGGTTGCCGCACAGGTAGGCGATGTCGTCCCCGGCGCTGGGCTCCAGTTCGGCCAGCATGTCCTGGACGTAGCCGGCGCGGTCGTTCGGGCGGGGCTTGCCGGCGCCCCGGGACAGCACGCGTGGAAGGTGAACCCCTCGTGCGTCCGGGCGAACGCCTCGAACTCCTCGCCGTAGAGCAGCTCACCCTCGTTGCGGGCGCCGTAGAGCAGCACGAAACGGCAGCCGCGCGAGGCGATCAGGGCCGCGATCTGCGGCAGCATGGCCCGGTACGGGGTGACACCCGTGCCCGTGGCGATGAGGATGTAGCGGGCGTTGGTGTCGCCGTCCATCAGGCAGAATCGGCCGTAGGGGCCGCTGGCGTCCACGGTCTGGCCGTGCTCCAGGCCGCCCAGCAACTTGGTGGCGGCACCGCCCTCGACATAGCTCACGGCGATCTCGATGCGCTGGACGGGCTGCCGCCGTCACCCCCCGGTGGCGACGGAATAGCTGCGCTTGGTCGGCTTGCCGTCCTCGTACTGGAAGTGGACCTGCAGGAACTGGCCCGGGACGAATGCCAGGGGCTGGCCGTCCGTCCGCTCGAAGGACAGGTGCCGCACCGCGGGGCGAGCATGAAGCTGTCGGTCAGACGAAGCTGGAAGGGGTCGGCCATGGAAACTCCCTGGTGACGCCAGGCGACGAAGGGGCCCGGCAAAGCCCGCTATAATAAGCGGCTTGTCATCCCGGCGCAGCCCATGACCACTCCCGCTCTACACGTCCACGACCTCCGCAAGACCTACGCCAACGGTGTGGAAGCCCTCAAGGGCATCTCGCTCACGGTGCAGCCAGGCGATTTCTTCGCCCTGCTGGGACCGAACGGTGCCGGCAAGTCCACGCTGATCGGCATCCTGTCCTCGCTGGTGAATGCCACCTCGGGCGATGCCGAGGTCTTCGGGGTATCCATCCACCGCCACCGCAGCGAGGCCATGCGGCTGATCGGCCTGGTGCCCCAGGAAATCAACTTCAACCAGTTCGAGAAACCGTTCGACATCTGCGTGAACCAGGCCGGCTTCTACGGTATCGGCGCGCGCGGACGCCGCGGTCCGTGCCGAGAAGTACCTCAAGGAACTGCGCCTGTGGGACAAGGCGCACGAACAGGCACGCACCCTGTCGGGCGGCATGAAGCGCCGCTGATGATCGCCCGCGCGATGATGAACGAGCCGAAGCTGCTGATCCTGGACGAGCCCACCGCGGGTGTGGACATCGAGATCCGCCGGTCCATGTGGCAGTTCGTCTCGGCCATCAACGAAGCCGGCACCACCGTGATCCTCACCACGCACTACCTGGAGGAAGCGGAGCAGCTGTGCCGCAACATCGCGATCATCGACCGGGGTCGCATCGTGCAGAACACCTCGATGAAAAGCCTGCTGGCCACCCTCGACGTCGAGACCTTCATGCTCGACGTGGTCAGCATGCCCGCCTCCCTGCCCACAGCCGCAGGGCGTGGTGCTCCGCGCGCTGGACGCCCATACCCTCGAAGCCGAAATGTCCCGCTCACACGACCTCAATTCGCTGTTCGCCACGCTGTCCGCCCACGGCATCACCGTGACGTCGCTGCGCAACAAGTCCAACCGGCTGGAGGAACTCTTCGTCCGCCTGGTGGAGCACGGCCGGGAACGCGGCATGAGCGCCGCCCACAACCTCGTCGCGCTGGGCACCCTCGTCCGCCGTGAAATCATGCGCATCGCGCGCATCTGGACCCAGACGCTGATCCCGCCGCCATCACGATGACGCTGTACTTCGTCATCTTCGGCAAGCTGATCGGCAGCCGCATCGGCGAGATGCATGGCTTCACCTACATGCAGTACATCGTGCCCGGCCTGGTCATGATGAGCATCACATCAACAACAGCTACGGCAACATCTCGTCGTCGTTCTTCGGCGCCAAGTTCGGCCGTTACGTGGAAGAAATGCTGGTGTCGCCGATGCCCAACTGGGTGATCCTGGCCGCTACGTGATCGGCGCCGTGGTGCGCGGCGTCACCGTGGCGCGCTGGTGCTGGTGATCGCGCTGTTCTTCACCGACCTGCACGTGTCGCACCCGCTGATCACCTTCCTCTCGGTGGTGCTGGGCGCCACGGTGTTCTCGCTCGCCGGTTCGTCAACGCCGTGTTCGCCAAGAAATTCGACGACATCGCCCTGGTGCCGACCTTCATCCTCACGCCGCTGACCTACCTGGGCGGCGTGTTCTATTCGGTCGACCTGCTTTCCGAGCCTTGGCGCTCCCTCTCCATGGTCAACCCGATCCTGTACATGGTGAACGCCTTCCGCTTCGGCGTGTTGGGTGTCAGCGACGTTCCGGTAGGCACGGCGTTCGTGGTCATGGCGGTCTTCGTCGCCGGCCTGTCCGCCGTCGCGCTGCGCCTGCTCGGCCGCGGCGTGGGCATGCGGTCGTAGGCCATGCGCGTCAACAAGTACATCAGCGAGTCCGGGCGCTGCTCGCGTCGCGAGGCGGACGAGCTACTGGTCGCCGGTCGCGTCACTATCAACGACGCGGTGGTCGGCATGGGCGCGAAGGCGCTCGACGGGGATGTGGTTAAGGTGGACGGCGAGGTGGTGGTCGCGCGCACGCTGATCGCCAGCCCGGCGAAAAGCCGCGGTGTCTACATCGCGCTGAACAAGCCGGTGGGCATCACCTGCACCACCGACCAGAGCGTGGACGGCAACATCGTGGATTTCGTCGACCACCCGCAGCGCATCTTTCCCATCGGTCGGCTCGACAAGGATTCCGAGGGCCTGATCCTCATGACGAGCAACGGCGACATCGTCAATGAGATCCTGCGGGCGGAAAACCACCACGAGAAGGAATACCTCGTGGCAGTGAACAAGGCCGTGACCGACGAGTTCCTTCGTGGCATGGCGCGCGGCGTGCGTATCCACGGACAGATGACCCAGCCGTGCAAGGTGCGAAAGATCGCGAAATTCGGCTTCGCCATCGTGCTCACCCAGGGCCTCAACCGGCAGATCCGCCTCATGGCGGCCGAGTTCGGTTACCGCGTCACGCAGTTGCGCCGCGTACGCATCGTCAACGTCAAACTCGGCCACCTCAAGCCCGGGCAGTGGCGCAACCTGACCGAACAGGAGCTGGCCGGCCTGCTACCGCAGCGCACGCAGTGGTGATCCACGCGTCCCGGCCACGACATAAGTCGCAGGCTGACACGTCGAGGCGGTAACGGCTGACATGTAGCGGGCAATCCTTGAAGGACAATGCGTACGCCGTTGGAAGCGGTGCTATGCCCCCTCAAGGATTCTCCCGACATGAAGTCATCTCTCGGGCCAGCGCTCGTCGCCGCCCTGCTCAGTACCTCGGCCATGGCCGCGCCTCCCCCAGGCGTCGACGCCTACGGCGCCTTCCTGCGTGAACAAATCCACCAGGTAGGCCCCGCCCGGGCGCTCGATACCGACACGGCCCAGTTCGTCGCCCGTTTCCTGGAAACGCCGGATTCGCCCTACAGCGCACTCATCGAGCAACCGGTATTCACCAATACGGTCTGGTGGAACGATTACGTCGACACGCTACGGCCCCATGGCATCGACGGCGCCGACGCGGCACTGGCGACGCTGCAATGGCAGGGCGGATTCACCAAGGCCCGCCCGGGCACGAGGTAACGGTGAGCGACGCCGCGGTGCGTGCTTACCGCGGTCGCGAGGCCGCCGCCAACGCGGTCAAGGCGGGCATCGATCCCGACATCTTCTGGCAGGCAAGGGACATGAGCGGCTCGGCGATCACGGCCGCCGCCGGCTATGCGCTGGCCCTGCAACTGCTGCGCGAGGCGATGGCCGCGCACGACCCCGCCGACTACGCGCGTGCGGCCATCCGGCCGGACGTGCTGACACGCTACCTGCGCCAGACCCACCCGGACCGTATCCCGGAAGGCGACCTGCGCTATCTGTCCGACGTGTTGCGCGGTGCCATCCAGGGTCGCGACCTGCCGGTCACGGGCACGCCTGCGCAACGACTCCCGGCGGCCTTTCGCCTTGCACGCGTCACCGCCGCGTATGCCGACAGCAAGGGGTATTACAGCAGCCGCGCCTTCTGCGCGAACGACGCCCCCGCCCCCGGGCAGCCTATCGGGCCGGATGCACTGGAGGCCGACCGCCCGTTGTGCTTCGTCGCCGCCACCGACCGTGGCGTGCACGCCTGGTTCCGTCGGCAATTGCGCATCGGCGCTGAAACTGCACATCCACGAGAACACCCACCAAGGGTTTGCCCACCTCGCCCACCTCCTGGGCACGGTCCTGATCCTCATGATCTCGTCTCGTTCGTCGAGATCGCCGACGCACTCGTTGCCGATCGCCTCGTCGTCGAGGGTGGCCTCGACGACGAAACTGCCGCGCTCGCCAGCGAGCGTGCCGACCGACTCCTCTGCAGGATCTCCCGATGACCTCCATGATGCGACGCCCACGCGCCTTCCTGTCCGCCCTGGCCCTCGCCGCGATGCCCTGGTTGGCATCCGCCGGCATCATCGAGATCGAGAAGGCCCAAGGCACCACCGTCGTCGCCCTTCTCCAGGGGGAGGGGCAGATGCACGTCGACGCCATGGAAGCCATGTTGCTCCGTAACTATCCGACCATGTACAAGCCAGGCACGCGGCAGTTCTTCAAGTACATCGGCGGGCGGATGCACGGCGCCACGCTCGCCCACATCGACTACAGCTACGAGATGAACGGCAGCACCCATGTCCGGTCGTACTACGCGCGAAGCGGGCGATCCATGGGAACGATCGCCGACCTTGCCTATGCCAAGTGGCGCCGGGGCGAAGCGTCGGCGACCGAATCCGGCGACCCGATGCGTCGTCCGCCGACAGCGGTGTCATCGACGATGTGACACGCGATGCCGGCGAGGCCATCTTCTATTCTCCAGACACCCCGGCCAAGGTGCGTGTCGCCGCCCTGCCCGACGACGCGAGCACGATCGAATCGGTGAACATCGGCGACGGCAAATCGCACGCGACCGATGCGATCGGAATAAAGATCGCACGCCGTATCGACGCGGACATCCAGACGGGCGTGGTTCCCGGCCAAGGCAAGCTCACCGGCTACGTGAGCAAGACGGTCTGCGAATCCTGCAGAAATGCCCTGAACGAACTGGCCATGCGCCACGACATAAACGGCACGGTGTATCAACTGATCGAGCCCGCCCAGCTAGGCAGGGCACGGCCACGGGTGGCGAAGGATTGGCGGAAGCAAACACGCCACTCCGGCTCAGCCAGAAGGCCTCGGTCGATCTCAAGTCCCTTCGCAGTCAATATGCCACCAAAACACTTGGCAGGGGCATCCCCGGTGAACCCGCCCCCGGCTTTAGCGATGTCCGCGCGATCGAACGTGCCGAGGCCTCGGCCACGCTGCCCGAGTTGCCGAGGCCTGCGAATGAAGGAGTACGCCATGCGGATGCATTGTTTCGTCGCTCTCCTGGCCATCGTGCCGGGCACCCTGTCCGCGAACCAGCTGACCGGTACGGACGTCCTGGCGCAGTGGCAGCGCCACCGTATCGAACGGCTGGGCGGCGGCCAGGCCTCGCTGTCACGGCGAGATATCCTCGGGCAGCTACTGGTCCAGCCATCATCGGCCTATAGCGCGAGCATCGACCAACCAGTGTTCACCAACGAGGTCGACTGGCCCGCCACGCTGGCAAGCACGCGGCTGGACAGCGACGTGGCACTGGATGCCTTGCGCCGGGATCTGGGCGTGACGCGTGCCCGCCCTCGACGGGATATCACTCCCGCGCCGGGATTTCGCGACGATTTCGTCGCCGCCAGCGCGACCAAGGCCGGTGTGGATGCGGACATCTTCTGGCACGTGCTGGATGTCACGGGCTACCGCCACTCGACCAAGGCCGCCATCTATGCCGTAGGGCTGCAGATCCTGCGCGCGCAGGTGGCCGCGACCCCGCCCGAACAATGGACATCCAGCGGGATCGATCCCACCGTCGTCACCCGCGTGATGCGTGCGCAACACAGCGACCAGCTGACCGCCTACGACCTCGACTACCTGTCCACCCTCGTCCAGTACCGGCTGATCCATCGCCGGGACGGCGAGGCCGTCGGTGACGGACAGCGCAGCCTGCCTGCCGCCTATCGGGTGGCCCGGATCGCCGCGGCGTATCGCGATACCCAGGGCTACGTGGGAGGCCCGCCGTGCACGCGCGATGCCGCGCCCAACGTCGCCGTCGCCGGCACGGGCCAGCCCGACGACGAGCGGCCGCTGTGCTTCGTCGCCGCCACGGATCGCGCAGTGCATGCATGGTATGTCGCGGAATACCGGCGCCAGGCCACGGCCGTGTCACCGCCCCACCGCGATACGGGGTTACATCGCCTGGCCGTGGCGGCCGGCCTCGTCCTCGCCCTGATCGATCTGGCGGGCGCGGTGGAATTCGTCGAAGCCTCGTTGGCCGACGACCTGGCCACCGCCGAGGCGATCGGCCCGACCGAGGCGGACGCCGCATCCGAACCAGCCAACCTGCTTTCCTGCCCGCTCTAGGAGATCCTCCGATGTATCGTTTTCTCGTCCTGTCGCTGGTTGGTGGCAGCGTCGCACTGCACGCCGGCCCAGGGCACGCCACGCCCATGGTTACCGTGGACGCGATGGGCCTCGACCAGGGCAACGTCACGGCCCAGCTCGAGCGCACCAGCCAGTACTTCGTCAATGCGATGCGCCGGTTGCTCACCGAGGACTACACGGATTCGTACCGCGCGATCCGCTGGGAAACCCTCGAGGAAGCCATGACCCGGGCGCGCGTCGCCCGTTTCGAGTATCGCTACACCGTGCGTGGCACGGAGTACATCAGGGGTATCACGCGATGGACGGCAAGCCGCTGAGCATGATCGCTGCGGAGGTCTTTTCCGGCCCCACGCCGCGCGGCTCGCCTACGCCGCCGCGATCGCCGGTCTCTCCGGAAGGCTCGATCGACAGCGATACCGATACCGCCTTCGGGACAGGCACAGTGAGCGAACACCGCGACATGGTCGCCGCAGACATCGGCGACGACGTCCTCTTCGCCGAGTTCGACGCACTGAACGTACGCGCACGCATCCTGCCAGGCGATGGCTCCGTACTGGACGGCTACGCCGTGCCGTCCATGCAGGGCGAACTGGATGCGGAGTTCAAGGTGCTGCGCGCGATCGAGCACGACATCCAGGCCCAGGTGGTTCCGCGCGGCGGCCGCGTGCGTGGCGCCGTCGGCGGCGCCACGTGCAGCTCCTGCCGCGACGCATGCGCGATTTCGCCCGCGCGTACGATGCCGACGTGCAGGTCACGCAGATGTATGGCTCGATCGCCCGCAGCGAGCAGCAGGCCTTGATCGCCTCCGGGCGCGCGCGGATGCGCGGGCAGATGCTAGTGGACGCGAACGGCGGCGAGCCTTGCTGGCACGCGATGTCCTCGGCGGGGCCCGGGCGGCGCAGGTCAGACGCGAGC
Organism: Leptodermis oblonga; assembly: GCA_016801395.1. Taxonomy (NCBI): domain Eukaryota; kingdom Viridiplantae; phylum Streptophyta; class Magnoliopsida; order Gentianales; family Rubiaceae; genus Leptodermis; species Leptodermis oblonga. The sequence goes on from VMRK01000492.1 coordinate 183,778, forward strand.
TGAGCGCAGGGTCGATGGGGCGGGCCTTCAAGGGCATGTCGTGGCGACAGCGCTCGTTCCGGCTGGGAGCACCCCGTCTTCCACGGGTGTCGGAGGGCTCGGGCACGGACGATCCGCCGCACACGGGTACCTCCGTCCCACCCGAGTGCTGACGGACAGCGGGTCGGTGGCGGCGGGCGCGGTGGGGCGATGTGCGATCATGCGCGCATGGATACCTTCGCTTCCCTGCCTCTCAAGTCCTCCCTCCTCGCCGCCGTGGAGGGACTGGGCTACGCGTCGATGACACCCATCCAGCGTGACAGCCTGCCGCCGATCCTCGACGGCCGCGATGTCATCGCCCAGGCCCGCACCGGTAGCGGCAAGACGGCGGCTTTCGGATTGGGCCTGCTCCACCATCTGAATCCGGACGAGATCCGCCTCCAGGCGCTGGTGCTATGCCCGACGCGCGAACTGGCCGATCAGGTCAGCAAGGCGCTGCGCCGGCTGGCGGTCAACATCCCCAACGTGAAGCTGCTGACGTTGTGCGGTGGCATGCCACTCGGCCCGCAGCTGGCCTCGCTCGAGCACGATCCGCACATCGTCGTGGGCACTCCCGGTCGCGTGCAGGAGCACCTCAAGCGCGGCAGCCTGCATGGCGGCGGCATCCGCACGCTGGTGCTGGACGAGGCCGACCGCATGCTCGACATGGGTTTCGAGGAAGCGATCGACGACATCGTCAAGCGTATTTCGAAGCATCACCAGACACTGCTGTTCTCCGCCACATATCCGACGACATCCGCACGATGAGCGGACGCGTGCAGCACGATCCGGTCACGGTCACGGCGGACGAGCCGCAGGCGGTGCCGACCATCGAGCAGCGCGTCGTCGAGGTCGAGCCCGCCCACAAGGCGGACGTACTGGCGCGCATCCTGACGCACGAAAAACCCGAAGCCGCGCTGGTCTTCTGCAACATGCGCAAGGATACCGAGGGCCTGGCCGCCGAGCTCGATCGTCGCGGCTTCACCGCCCTGGCCCTGCACGGCGACCTTGAACAGCGCGATCGCGACGAGGTGCGGGTGCGCTTCGCCAACCACAGCTGCTCCATCCTGGTGGCGACGGACGTAGCCGCGCGCGGACTCGACATCGCGGCCCTGCCGCTGGTGGTCAGCTACGACGTCGCGCACGATGTGGATACCCATACGCACCGCATCGGTCGCACCGGGCGTGCCGGCGCCAACGGCATGGCCATCTCGCTGGCCGGCTCGCGGGAGTTGCCCAAGATCAAGGCCATCGAGGAACGGCTGGGCACCACGCTGCCACGCCATCCCGCGCGGGCGCAGGCCGAAGGCAAGAAGGTCCTCAACCTGGCGCCGATGAAAACGCTGGTCATCGATGGTGGCCGCAAGGACAAGATGCGTCCGGGCGACATCCTCGGCGCACTGACGGGCGATGCCGGGCTCGACGCGAAGGACATCGGCAAGATCGATGTCTTCGCCACGCGGGCCTATGTGGCGATCCGCCGCGATCTCGCCAACCGCGCGCTCGAACGCCTGCGTGCCGGCAAGATCAAGGGGCGCACGTTTCGCGTCCGCCCCCTGGGCTGACCGTCGGCTTGCCTTTCAGAGGTCGTTGATCTCGCCGTCCCCCGGCGTATCCAGGCAGGCGACGCTCGCGTCCTGCGCCGGCATCGCCGCCGCCTGGTCGAGCAGGTTCAGCTGCCCCCCGTGCACCGCCACCTCGATCGATGTCAGGTGCTGGTGCCGCTGTCGATCGAAGCGTGTATAGGCGGGACTGCCGTGGCCCAGGTAGGCCACGTGCACGCGAATGCCGTGCTGGTCGGAAAGTGCCTGCAACGCAGCCTCGCACGAGGCGCACGGCATCTGGCTGGCGTAGCCGTTGAGGCGGCCGCCGGCGGCTACCCTGCCCTCGCGGATGTCACGCTCGATGCGCCTGGCCACCTTGAGCTCGGCGTCGCGCTTGCGCGCATCGTCGTAACGGTCGCCCTGCACGGGTGATGCGGTGACATGGCTGCCCCGCGGCGGCGCATCGGCCCATGCGACCACCGGCGTGCCGCGCGTGAAGTAGCTGGCGTAGGAACGGTGTGGTCGTTCGCCATCGAACCCCGTATCCGGATCGTTGCGGCCAGAGCGGGCGTGGTACACGCGTTGGTGACGCTCACCGTTGACCACGTACTCGTAGGTGAAGCTGACGAAGGTCGCGGTCTGCCACTGGCGCGAGAACCGGGCGAACTGCGCGGCATCCGGCCGCCGGCCATCAAGTACATCGACGTACCAGGCCTGCGCCGGCACCGCATGTGCGGCGAACGACGCGAGGATGCGCGCACCGACGCTGTGCCTCGGGTCGTCGTGGATGACGCGCTTGACGACGGGCTGCGCGGTGGCCGCGCCGACCATGAGCCAGAGGATGATGCCGATGGCGAGAGAGCGGGCGAGGCGGCAAACGATCATGGCGTGGTCCGGCAGATGAGGAGATTGGCGCGCTCGACGAGCCGGTAGAAACCGTGTTGGCGGCGTCGCGGGGCATGGGACTGTCGAGGGCCAGTTGGGCTTCGACGACTTCGGCGTGGTTCGACCAGTCCAGGGCCTCGTTGGTGTAGGCCCCGGCCCAGGCGGGTCGCACGTCGGCGAAGTGATCGATCAGTCGCGCCGCCTGGCCGAAGTCGCCGTGGAACGCCTCCGGCGGCTGGGCCAGCTGATGTCGACGCATGGAACGGTACCAGCGATAGACGGCACGATCGGTGGCATCGGAGAAGCAGATGGGGTGCGCGAAGTCCTCCGGCAGCGAGCCGGCCGTTTCCTTCCTCGAGCCGTCGCCGTGGCAGGCGGCATAGCCGGCATTGCTGGCCCGATAGGCCGCGGCGACACGTGCGATGCGCAACGGTGCGGGCAAGGCGCGCCGGCTGCCGGGCACCGCTTCGCCGCTGGAACGCGCGGACAGTGCCGCACGAAGAATATCGGCCAGGTAGACCAGGTCGTGATCGCTCACGTCGTCCAGGGAGCGGGCGGACATCACCCGGCGCAGGGCATCCTCGTCGACCCCGAACGCGTCGCGATCGGCCCATGGCGTGGCTTCCACCCAGTCATGTAGAGTCTGCAGCGCGACGGCGAACTCCGCATTGAGGGTATAGAGGTCGTTCCCGCCAAGAACGTATGCCTTCTCGAAATAGATCGGGGCAACGCCGGTCTTGTCGAGATTCGCGGCCACATCCAGCGTCAGGTTGCCCGGTGTGGACCGGGATAGTCCGGCAAGGTCTGGAAACCGGGCAGCGCCTTGTCCAGGCCCAGGTCCCAGGCGATCGCACGCGCGGTCCGCTTGCTCTCCGGGAACGCGGTGGCGTCCGGCGATTCGGCACGGTTGCCCGAGAACAGCCGTGGGTGGAGGTCGCTGTAGATCGACGAGGGATCGGCCAGGTATTCCCTTGTCCACTCCGCGTCGGGGTGGAAAGGCGCGACATCGCCCAGGTCGTAGGCATTCATCAGGGCCAGGCTGCGCAGGTCCAGGCGGCATACTCGTTGCCGGGCGGTGGCGGCCGGTGGAAGCGTGCGCCTGTCGGTGTGGCGGCGCTGCCCGGCGGCAGTGCCAGGGAGGCCAAGGTGAGAAAGGCCAGCCAGCAGCCAGCGGGCTTCGGAATGACGGGCATCGGGCGATCTCCGCAGGGGGTCCGCCATTGAAGCGATAGCCGTGGCGGCTCGACAGCGGATGAGTCCGCAGCAATGCGTAGGAGACGGGCCCGCTGTTGCCCCCCACGTTGCCTGCGTCAGGTGCCGCGGGGTTTCGCGCGATGCGTCGCCGTGGCCGTCCAGGGATCGTCCGGCCAGGGATGACGGGGATAGCGACCCTTCAGTTCCTTTTTCACTTCCGGGTAGGTGCGATCCCAGAAGCCCGCCAGGTCCTGAGTGACCTGGATCGGCCGGCCGGCCGGCGACAGGAGGTGGAGCATGACGGCGACGCGTCCGTCGCCCACCCGGGCGTGTCCGCCAGGCCGAACAGTTCCTGGAGCTTCACCGCCAGCACCGGCGGTGCGCCGGGTCGTCGTCGCGCTCGCCGTACTCGAGGCGACGGGTCATGCCGCTGGGCACTTTCAGGTCCTCGGGCGCGTGTGCATCCAGCGCACGGCGCTGCTCGTAATCGAGCATGCCGGCGAGTGCCTCGGAAAGATCCGAGGCCTGCAACGCGTCGAGCCGTCGCTTGCCCGTCAGGAAGGGCGCCAGCCACGTATCCAGTGTGTCCAGCAGGGCGGCATCGGCAACGTCGGGCAAGCCGGCCGCCGGGCGCCATACGCGCAGCGCACCGATGCGCGCGCGCAAGCGTCGCGCCGTATCGCTCCAGGGCAAGGCGGCCACGCCTCGCGCGCGGATGGCTGCCAACAGCGCGGGAACGGCGTCGTCGCCTTGCAGCGGCAACGGTTTGCGTGAGATCGGCAAGGCATCGAAACGACGCTCTTCGAAGGCCTCCGCGATCTGCCGCGCGTCGTCCCAGCGCAACACGCGTTCCGTGACGAAACGGTCGGCATGGTCGCGCTCGAGCACGGCGGCATCGAAGGGCGCAGCGGCGTAGATCAGGCTGTCGCGCGCTTCCAGCCGCAGGTCGAGGACGACGATCCATGGCTCGCCGTGCAGCGCACTGTTTTCGTGCAGCCGTGCGCCGCGCCCGTTGGCGAGGAGGTAGCGCGACGCATGGCCGTCGTCACGTCGCGCCACCCGATCGGGGAACGCATGCACGAGCAGGTCGCCCACGGCATGGCTGTCGGGCATGCCACTGGCGGCGGTGCGGACATCCAGGCGGCGGCGCCATCCCGCGGCGGCTTTCTCGATCGCCGCCAGTGCACCGATGTCCGCGGAGGCGGCCCGCGCGCCGCGTGCCCCCGCGTCGCGCCACAGGTGCAGGGCCGCCACCCGATGGCGGAAATCGTCGCTGCGGCCCTGCTCGCCGCGTAGTGGCGACCGCGCTTCCACCAGCGCCAGCAGGTCGGCCACCAGCGCCCTGCGTTCTGCCGGTGCGCGACAGGCGGCCGCGGCCAGCCGGGGGGTGGCACCCAGCGCCAGCATCTCCCGGCCGAGACGACTGAGTGCCGAGGTATCGTCCAGTGCGCCCAGCCGCCGTAGCAGGTCGCGCGCCTGCCCCATCGCACCGGCCGGCGGCGCATCCAGCCAGGGCAGGTTGTCGCTGCCCCAGCCCGCCAGCTCCAGCGCCAGCCCGGACAGTTCGGTGTGCTGGATCTCCGCCGTGCGCGCCGACTCGAGGCGACGGCTCTGCGGCCATAGCCGGTACGGTCCCAGGCGCCACGCGCCCGGCTCGACCCGCACGCTGGTCGGCGGAGGCCTGCGAGATGTGCACGGTCTCCAGCCGCGCGAAGCCGGAGGTGGGATCGAAGCGCGGCTCGCGTGCCAGGCCTGCGTCCACCACCGCGCGGATGCCCGGCAGCGTCACGCTGGATTCGGCGACGTTGGTGGCGAGATGACCCGCCGTGTTCCCGGATCCGCGGGCGTCAGGGCCAGCTGCTGCTCCGCCAGCGAAAGCTCGCCGTGCAGGGCGACGACTTCGAGGGTGTCGTCACGCCGCTCGACCAGGCCCCGCGCGCGCTCGATCTCGCGACGACCGGGCAGGAACGCGAGCACATCGCCTTCGTTTTCCGCCAGCGCCTGCGCCACCACACGCGCGAGATGCTGCTCGATACCTTCCTGCATGCGGCCGGGGCGTACTCGATGCGTACCGGGAAACTGCGTCCCGGACTGCTCACCCGCGGCGCACCCAGCCATTGCGCCATGCGTTCGCCGTCCAGGGTGGCCGACATCACCAGCAACGCAGGTCCGGCCGCAGACTGGCCTGGACATCCAGGGCCAGCGCGGCACCGAGGTCGCCCGCAAGGTGACGCTCGTGGAACTCGTCGAACAGGATCGCGCCGACGCCTTCCATGCCGGATCGTCCTGATCATCCGGCCCAGGATGCCTTCGGTCACCACTTCGATGCGCGTTCGCGGCCCACGCGCGACTCGAAACGGATGCGATAGCCGACAATGCCACCGACCTCCTCGCCGAGTTGCGCGGCCATGAACGATGCCGCGGCGCGCGCGGCGATACGGCGCGGCTCCAGCATGACGATGCGTTGCCCGCCCAACCAGGGCGCATCCAGCAGCGCCAGCGGCACCTGGGTGGCTTGCCGGCGCCCGGCGGCGCTTCGAGCACGAGGCGCGTGTGCGCCACCAGCGAAGCGACAATGCGAGGCAGCAGCGGCGTGATCGGAAACGAGGGAGTCATGCGCTCGACATGGTACGCAAGCCGGCGCCGCGCTGCGCGTTTTATCAGGCCTGTCCCATCACCCCTCGGCCAGGGGTTCGTGGCCGGCGTATCGCGGGCGACGCGCTCCAGCGGCCGCAGCGAACGGAACGATCGGCGGTAGTCGTCCAGCACCCGCTTTGCCTCCATGCCATTGGCGATCACGCGTGGCGTGATCAGGACGACGAGTTCGGTACGCATGCCGCCGTTGTCCTGGTTGCGAAACAACGCACCCAGCAGCGGTACGCGCGAAAGGCCCGGCACGCCGTTGCGATTCTCCGTGTCCAGTTCGCGGATCAGCCCGCCGAGCAGCACCGTCTGGCCACTCTGCACCGCCACCTGAGTGGTCAGCTTTCGCTTCATGATCGGCAGGTTGGTGGCGTTGGTGTCGCTGCCTGCACGGCTGACTTCCTGGGCCACGTCGAGGTAGACCAGTCCACCCGGATTCACGCGCGGGCGCACGTCGAGGATGACGCCGGTGTCCTTGTATTCCACCTGCCCGATCGGGTTACCGCTGCCTACGTTCGTGTTCACGTAGGTCTGCGTCACCGGAATCTGGTCGCCGACCTGGATGCGCGCCTTGTGGTTGTTCACCACCACCAGCGAGGGCGCCGAGAGGATCTTGGTGTGTCCGTTGTGTTCCATCGCGCGCAGCGCCACCTGCAATTCGCTGTTGACGAACGAATAGAACAAGGTGTCCGGCCGGCCGGTGGGTACGGCGCCGATGCCGCCGCCCAATGCCCACTGCTGCTTGTTGCCCGGTTGAGCCACCGCGCCGCTGCCCCCCGCCAGGCCTTCGAGGTACCACTGCACGCCAAAGCGAAAGGCGTCGCGCAGCTGCACTTCGAGGATCCGCGTTTCGATCTGCACCTGCAGGGGCACCGCGTCCAGGCGCTCGATGGCCTTGCGCACCTCGGCCCACTCCGACGGCCGCGCACGAATCATCAGCTGGTTGTTCGCGTCGATGGCGGTGACCCGGATGCCGCCGGCACCCATGCTACGACCCGATCCGGACGGCGAGGGCGCGGCGGGCTGGAAGAAGGCGGGATCCTCGGCCGTGTCGCTGTCGCCAAAGCCGGTGCCGAGGCTACCGGTATCCCCCGGCACCGCGATGCCCCCCAGGGTTTCCGCCGCCAGTCCCGGCGACACCCGGCCGCCCTGGTCGCCGCCAACCGAGGCGTCGAACACGCTGCCTATATAGCGCGCTACGTCGGCGGCCGGCAGGTTACGCAGGTCGTAGACAAACAGGCGAGGCTCGTTGCCGCCCCCGCCATCGATGCGCGCGATCCATTCGCCCACCTGGCTGACATGGATTCCCGTGTGCCGATGACCACGATGCTGCCGGTTCGCTCCACACAGGCAGAAGCGGATGAGGCCGGCGACCGGCCCACCGCTGTCCTTCCCGAACACCGACTCGAGCGCGGGCAGGATTTCGCCGACGGTCGCATGTTTGAGGCTGAACACCCCGACCGACATGCCGGCCACCCAATCGACATCGAACGTGTCGATGGTGGCCTGGTAGTTGGCCAGCTCTTCCGGCGTGCCGGCCAATACGAGCACCGGCCTCGCGGGATCCGCGAGGAGGATGGACTCGGGGAGCACGAACGGTGCCAGCAGCCTGGCCATCTCCGGTGCCGCGACGTGGCGAAGCATGAAGAGGCGCGGGACATGCCAGCGGCCGGTGCACCGGCCTTGAGGCGCGGCACGAGATGGCCGGCGACGGCCTGCGCCGAGGGGAGCACGTTGTAGCGTCCCTGCTCGTGGACCAGGGCATTGCCGGTCCAGGACAGCAGCGTTTCCAGAATGGGCAGGGCCTGCTCGCGGGTCACGGGCTGTGCCGTGGAGAACGATACGCTGCCGCGAACGCCAGGCAATATGGCGTAGTTGGCCTCCAGCAGGTCGCCCAGGATGGCCTTGACGACGGCTTCCACGGGCTGGTCTTCGAAGTTGAACGTCACGGCGTCGCTCCCGCTGGGCACGACGGAGGGCACCGTCCGCGCCTGCGGCCTGATGAAGTCCCCGCTGCCGGGCTGGATCGACGGCACGGCGATGTCCGTCGCATCGGCCTCGGGCTGGTCGTTCAGCGGCAAGGGCACCGGGGCCGCCCGGTCGGTACCGACCAGCGCCTCGCGTTCCAACGCGTGTGAGGCGAGCCGGGACGACTGTGACGCGCAGCCGGCCATCAGCAGGGCCGCCAGGGCGGCCACGCCGGGTAGGGATGCTTTCATGGGTTGCTCCTCCTTCCGTGGGGGGGCGCAGGTAGGCTCGCTATTGCGAGTCCTGCGCCGTCGGGTGTTGCTGCTGCTGTTCCATGCGGCGCTTCTGCACCGCCTGCTTGAGTGCGTCGATACGGGCACGCTGCAGGGCTTCATCGTCCTGGCGCGGCGGAGCCTGCCGTACACCGGCGTCGACCGGACGCGGCAGCGCCGGGCCCGTCATGCCCGATGCCTGCGGTTGCTCGATGCGCATGGCGCCCGGGGCAGCGAGGGCGAAGGCGAAGGCTGGACAGGCTGCGCCGGCTGACCCGACGGCACGCCGGGACGCTTTCCATCCTTGGCCAGGGCATCGGGCGCGCTGACCTTGAGCGTGAGTTCGCGGTGTTCACCGCCATTGTCGAACACGGCACTGCGAGGCGTGAGCGAGGCGAGCGTCCAATGGCCCTCGGCAAGGGGGGAGCCTTCCTTCACGCGCACGGTGACGTCCTTGCCCTTGTCGCGCAGCAAGGCCATGCGCAGGCCCGGCGTCATGATGATGCCCGTGAGTTCGAGATCGCCGATGTTGCTGGCGCTGTCGTCGTCACCCGAAGCAGCGACCGGCTTGCGGTCGGCCATGAACAGCGGCCGTTGCCATACCTCGACAAAGCGCGCGAGCGGCACCGGCGTCGGCATCGCGACCGGACGGGCGGCAGGCAGTGCCTGCGGATCGCCCGGCTCGTCCCAGCGCACACCCCGGCCCACGCCCAGCGCGAAGACGCACAGGGTGGTAGCCAGCACCAAGGCCACACCGGCCAGCAAGGGCGTCAGTCGCCGTTGTCCGGCCGCGTTCATGTGGCCGCCTTCGCCGCGCTGGCGGCATGGATGTAACCGGATACGGTGAACTGGACTTCCATCGGCGCGGCCCCGCCGGCACGCGCCGCCACCGGGTTGCGGTAGATGCTGAAATCTTCGATGAAAAGATAGGGCGTGGCGTTCTCGATGTCGTGGATGACGGCCGTCATCGGCTGCATCTGGCAACGCAGGCTGATGTTCACCGTGACCTTGCGGTAAGGATCGCCGGTTTTTTCCTGGCTGGGTACGGGCATCTTCTGCACGACATCGCAGGCGCCGTCTTCCTTGTGCGCGGCGGCGACATCGACGATGCGTTGCATGAGCCCCGCCGCTGCCGCGTTGGTGTCGTCGCCCGCAGGAAGGCATCGCTGCGGGTTTGCCCCTGTTCGAGCGAGGCCAGTCGTTTTTCCAGCTGCGGGCGCTCGGCGATGGCGGCGGCGTAGCGCCGCTGCGTATCGCGCAGGTCGTCCATTTCATCGGCGATGGCCGCTTGCGGGGCCACGAACCACCAGTGGATGAAGATGACATAGGCAAGGACGAGCACGACCAGCGCGAGCAGGATGGCGCGATGCGCGATTCGGCGGGCTTAAGGCGCATGGGGTGCCTCCCTGGCGGTGGACGCGGCGGCGGCGCCGCGTGCACCGCCTTGCGTGGATGTACCCGTGGTGCCGGCACGGGCAGGATCCGCGGACGCCGCGGGAGCCGCCGGCTTGGGGATGATCGCCTTGGCCTGCATATTAGAAACGCTCCTTGCCCGACGTGGGATCGGACTGGATCGTGCCCTGGAAGCTGGGATCGCCGATGGTGCGCGCACCCTTCAACGCATCGATGAGGCGCGCCGCCTGCGGGCTTTGCCCCTGGAAGCCGAGCTGGCCCGTGGTATTGAGGGTGAAGCGCTCCAGCCAGGTGTCGTCGGGCAGCCGGCGGGTGAGCTCGTCGAGCACGGGCAGGACCGCCGGGGTTTCGGTTTTTCGACGGGCGAGGAAACCGGACGCACCGGCGCTGTCGGTAAGCTTCTGGCGCAGGGCCTTGACCCGCTGGGCATCGCCCTGCATGGATTCGACTTCGGCGCGCATCGTCTCCAGCGCGACGGTGCGATTGTGCAGCCACATCGCCATGGTGGCGATCGCCAGCAGGACGATGGCCGCCAGCAGCGCGAGGTTGAGGCGTCGGCGCCGGTCGACGCGGCGCGGCGCCCGTGCCGGAGGGAGCAGGTCCACCCCGGCGAGGTCGTGGCCCTCGGCGACGTCGACGCGGTCCGGCATGACGCCCAGGCCGGCGAGTTCGTCGAGCAGCGGATCGAGCGCGACGCGCGGTGTGGCGGCCAGTTCGGCGATGAAACGGCCCTCGGTGCCGGCGGTGCCGATCTCGCGGACGCCGTAGTGGATATCTTTCGCGCGGAACGGGGTTTGTCGGTCCAGGTCGAACCCGACGACCTGACGCAGGTTGTCGCGCGCCGCGAGCGGCAGCACGAGCCGGCGACGCATCACCTGGCCGCGGGCAACACCAGGGCGACGCGCCGGTCGGCGGGATCGGCCTCGGCCAGCGCCCCGGCCAGCACGGCCGCGCGGTGCTCCGGTGTGTCGCCATCGACGGCCTCGCCACGGGCGTGGACTCGCCCGCACGACGCATTTGCCAGCCGTTGTCGCGGCGCTCCACGGCGTACCAGCGCTCGCCACCGGCAAAGGCTTCACGCCAGCGGACAGGCATGAGGGCAGCCAATCGCCGCCCCACCAGCGCAACAACCCAGGCAGTGCGCTGCCCCGCCATGCGCGGCGGATGCGCTCGAGCTGCAACTGGGAGGCGTCCTGCAAAGCGCTCATTCCTCGTCTCCTTCGCGCCAACGCAATACCGCGTAGGGCTGGTTTCCGGATCTTATCCCACGCAGTCGGATCGTCGATGTAAGGGAACTCCGAGTCCCGTCGTCAAGGATCGCCTGCGCACGTATCGTGTGCGTGACACCGTTGCCTCCCGCGGCAACGGCACCCGTGGCTTGCCCACGCGCGGCCAGGACCGCCGCGGCGCCGGCGGTGCCCATGCCCGGGATCGCGGCCAGCGCCAGCGGCGGGGCATGCTCGGTGTTCGGCCGTTCGCGTCCGGACCATATCGTGAGCACCGGCGCGACCTGGCTCCACGGGCCGCATCCATGCCCAGCACCATGCGCCCCTCTTCCACCGTCGCGAAGGGACCGTTGCGCGGGCCATAGTCGAGTCCCGCCGCCTGGTACTGCGGCAGCTTGGCGCCGTTGGGCAGGGCTTCGTCACCCGCACGCCGCCAGTCCTGGATCGCCGCGGAGAGCCGGCTGGCCTTGTCGTCGGGCGCGCCCGCCGCCTTGAACAGACCGTCAGCACGTCGTCGGAGGCGGCGTTGAGATCCACCTTGCCGTCCTCGTCGATGATAGTGAGGGTGACCTTGGCATCGTCGAACGTGAACACGTAGGGCCGCCCGTCCGCGACCCACCGCGAGTCGATGTCGGGAGACTGCAACGCCTGGATGGCGCGCACCAGGCCCGCCTCGGCTGCGTAGTGCGCGCGCGTCTGGGCGAACTGGTAACGCGCCTGCAAGCCCTCGGTGCGAGCCAGCGCGGCGAAGCCGCCCAGCATGATCGCCAGCAGCGTGCAGCCCCACAGCACGATCAGCAGGGCGACACCGCGTTGCCTGTGCCGCCTCACCGGAGCACCGGCCCGCGCCCGCCGCGTCAGTGAGAAAACCGTTACGGGACGCCGTGGGGTCGAGCCGGATGGGTGCGACCAGCGTGGGGAAAACCACGTTGCCGCCGATGTCGAGCGACAGCCTGACCAGCGAAGGTGTACGCCGGCCGTCGTCCCACGTCTCCTGCCAGTCGCCCGGCTGGTCTTGTCATCCATGCCGCGGTAGGCAAAGGCGCCGCGTCGGATGCCACGCAGCAGCACCTCGGGCTCGCCGAGCGGCTTCGGATCGCCGCCGTTGGGCGGAAGCATGGCCAGGGCCACCTCCAGCCGGTAGCCCTGGTTGCCGTCGCGCACCAGCGACACCGTTTGCAGTTGCGGGCCCAGCCGCGACAGGTAGCCGGGCATCGGCGCGACGAAGCGGAGGGTGCTGGCATCGCCGGAGAATACGATGGGATCACCATCGTCGGTTTCGCCGAACGGCACGATCAGCGCCTGGGCGATCTCGCTGCGCAGGTAGCCCTGGCCGAGCGGATCTCGTCCATCCGCTGGATCGCCTGGCCACCGCTGCGCACGATGCGCGACGCGGTGCTGATCCCGGAATACACGCCCAGCAGGACGATGGTCAGCAGCGCGAGCGCGGCCAGCACTTCCATCAGGCTGAAACCCTGCTGCCGCCTCATGGCGAGGCGTCCTGGCTGGGGCTGCCCATGCGCAACGTGGCGAAGCGCGCATGTCGCTCGTTGCCTTCCGCCCCCCACATCACGTCCAGATCGAGTCGATACAGCAAGGCCGCCGGACTGACGCCGTCCGCGGCGGGACGATCGCCGGGCGATGCGTAGCGGCTGACGTTCATGCGCCAGCGGTAGACGTCGTCGATCCGCCCTTCGCTGCTGCCTTCGCGAAGGGGCTCCATGACGAAGGCGCCGTCGAGCAGGCTGCGCGCCCGCAACGCCGCCTGGGTGCGCTCGTTCGCACGCGCGGTCAGGCTCATGGAGCTGCCGGCCACCTGCATCAGCGCGGCGAACGCGATCGCTAGCACGGCAATCGCGGCGATCACCTCGAGCAGGCTGAAGCCTCCCTGGCGGCCCATGCGTGTCATCGGCTGTCCACGACCTGGATGGCGCCGGTCAGCCAGGCCACGTTGACGTGCCACTGGCGATCGCCGCGCGTGAGCGTGATACGGCCGCCGGTGGAACTGCCGTCGGGGAAAAGCGGATGCGCCCCGTGGTGGCGTTGGCCTGGTCTTCGCGCGCGCTGGTGATCGCCACGCGCATGTCCCGGGGCAGGTGCACCACCGGCTTGCCCGGGGCGTGGTAGGTGGCTGCGGCGGTATCGACCTCCATCGCCAGGCTTTCGCCCTTCACGATGGACTGCGCGCGCGTCCAGCGCAAGCGGCGGCGAGCTCACCGCTGGCCGCATTCACCCGCGCGCTGGCCAGTCCCTGCGTCACCGGAATCGAGACGGCCGCCGCCGCGATCCCGATCAACAGGATGACCGCCAGCATCTCGAAAAGCGTGAATCCGCGCGCGCGCATGGCTGGTCCGGAAATCGCGCCGGCTTACTGCCAGTTGCCGACGTCGGCCGAATAGCCGTCGCCACCCGCCTTGCCGTCCTGCCCGTAGAAGACAAGGTCGAAGCTGCCGTGCTCGCCGGGGTAGCGGTAGCCGAACGGGTGCCCCACGGGTCCTTCAGGTCGGACGCCTTGGCGTACGGCCCTTGCCAGTTCTGTGCATCGGCGGGCTTGGTCGTGAGGTCGTCCAGCGAGTGCGGCGGGCTGCCGTTGTCCAGCGCGTAGTTCTCGACCTTCTGGCCCAGCGTGGTCAACTGTGCCTGCCGGCGCCGTACTTGCCCTTGTCGACGTTCTTGCCGACCTGGGTCACGACGATGGCGCCGATGATGCCGATCAGGACGATCACGGCGAGCATTTCCAGCAGCGTGAAGCCGCGGGCGTGGCTGTGACGAAGGGTACGGTTCACACGCATGGGTCGGGCTCCTTGAAACGGGTCGGATCAGTTGATGTTGCTTGTGAGGCTGAGCAGCGGCAGGAGGATCGCCGCCATGATGAAAGCGACCATGACGGTCATGACGATGGTGAGCGCCGGAACCAGCGCGGCCAGCAGGCGATCGATGGCACGTTTGGCTTCCACGTCGAAGGTGTCGGCTACCTTGAGCAACATGGTGTCGAGCGCGCCGGCTTCTTCACCCACCTGGATCATCTGCAGCGCAAGACGGGGAAAACGCTCGGTCTGGGCCAGCGAACTGCCCAGCCCCGAACCGCCCTTGACCCGCTCGGCCGCCTGTTCGAGCGCCTGGTCGAGGGCGCGGTTGCCGGTGACCTGACGGGCGATGGCCAGCGACGAGAGCAACGGCACGCCGTTTTTCAGCAGCGTGCCCAGGGTGCGTGCAATGCGTGCCGTCTCGACCTTCAAAAGCAACGGACCCGCCACGCGCATCGTCAGCAGCCGGCCGTGGAAGGCCAGCTTCGTGTCCGGATCGCGCAGCCGCAGGCGCAGGAACACACCGAGTACGACCATCGCCAGGGCAATCGCCCACCACCAGTCGCTGATCACCGTGCCCAGGGCGAGCACCAGCTGCGTGATAAGCGGAATGGGCACCTGCATGTCGGCGAAGATCGGCACGAACTGCGGCACGACGTAGGCCAGCAGCAGCACCAGCGAACCGAGCACGCCCACCATGAGGAAAGCCGGATAGATCAGCGCGTTGACGATGCTGCCGCGCAGCGCCTGCGCACGTTCGAGGTAGTCGGCCAGACGGCGCAGTGTTTCGTCCAGCGAGCCGCCCGCTCGCCCGCCCGGACCAGGCTGACGTACAGCCGTGGGAACACGCCGTTTTCCTCGTCCAGGGCGGTGGACAGGGTGGTGCCGCCGCGGACGCGATCGCGAACGCGTTCGACCAGGTTTTTCGCCCGCTCGCCTTCGGGAAGATCGAGCAGGATGCCCAGCGCACGATCCAGCGGCTGGCCGGCACCGAGCAGCGTGGCCAGCTGGTGGGTGAACTGGGCGAGTTGGTCACCGGTGAAGGTGCCTTTGCGGAACATGCCCGCCAGACCGCCGCCGGAAGCCGCGCCCTCGGCGGGGGCCGCCTCGAGGGGGGTGTGTCCCTGGTCTTGCAGGCGTGCGACCACATCGGCCACGGACGCGGCTTCCATGCGACCGGTAAGGGCCTCACCGGCGGCGCTGATGGCGCGATAGCGGAACATGCTCATGCGTGGGGGCCTAGGATTCCTGCGTGACGCGCAGGACTTCCTCGATCGTGGTGATGCCGGCCACGGCCTTGGCCAGGCCGTCCTCGTACATCGTGCGCATGCCCTCGGCGCGTGCCTGGCGCTCGATCTCGCCCGCGTCGGCGCGCTGCATCACCAGGCGACGCAGCGGATCGCTCATGACCAGGAACTCCATGATGGCCCGCCGGCCGCGATAGCCCGTGGGATTGACCGCGCTGGTGCCGGGTTCCACAACCGGATGGGACGCTCGTCGGTGTACTTGTGCAACTCGAACTGCTCGATCACTTCGGGCAGCGCCTCGTAGGGCACCGCCGTTTCGGGATCGAGGCGGCGGACCAGGCGCTGGGCCAGGATGCCGTTGACGGTGGAGCCGAGCAGGTAATCCTCCACGCCCATATCGAGCATGCGGGTGATGCCGCCCGACGCGCTGTTGGTATGCAGCGTGGACAGCACCAGATGGCCGGTAAGCGCCGACTGGATGGCGATGCGGCAGGTTTCCAGGTCGCGCATTTCGCCGATCATGATGACGTCCGGGTCCTGGCGCACGATGGAGCGCAGGGCACCGGTGAAGTCGAGCCCGATCTGCGGCTTGACCTGGATCTGGTTGATGCCTTCGATCTGGTATTCGACCGGGTCCTCGACGGTGATGATCTTCACGTCGGTGGTATTGATCTGCGACAACGCCGTGTACAGCGTGGTCGTCTTGCCCGAGCCGGTGGGTCCGGTGACCAGCAGGATGCCGTGGGGGCGGTCCAGCACCTCGACGAAGCGATCGCGGAACGCGTCGGTGAAGCCCAGCGACGCGAAGTCGAAGATCACCGACTCGCGATCGAGGATACGCATGACCACCGATTCGCCAAAGCTGGTGGGCACCGTGGATACGCGCAGGTCGAGCTCCTTGCCCTGCACGCGCAGCTGGATACGGCCGTCCTGCGGCAGGCGGCGCTCGGCGATGTTGAGCCGCGCCATGATCTTCACGCGTGAGATCACCGCCGCGGTGGAACTGGACGGCGGCGCCTCCACTTCATGCAGCACGCCATCGATGCGGTAGCGCACCTTGAGGCGATTTTCGAACGGTTCGATGTGCACGTCGGACGCGCGCTGCTCGACGGCGCGCTGCAGGATGAGGTTGACCAGGCGGATGACCGGCGCCTCGGAGGCGAGGTCGCGCAGGTGCTCCACGTCGTCTTCTTCCGCCGCATTGCCGTCCAGGCTCTCGACGATGCTGCCCATGGCCGAACGGCCCTGGCCGTAAGCGTTCGATCAGGTCGTCGATTTCCGAGCGAAGGCCCACGCGAAGCTGCACGTCGCGGCCGGTGGCCAGGCGCACGGCTTGTAACGGGTAGGGATCGGCCGGATCGGCCACGAGCAGGCCCAGGCCGTCGTCGCCCTCGCGCACGGGCACCACGTGGTATTGCTTGAGGAAACGCACCGACAGTTCCACGTCCGTCGGGGCAGTTCGGGAGCATCCTTGGCGGCCAGCAGGTCCAGGCGCAGCAGGTCGGCCCAGGCGTCGGCCAGGTCGCGCTCGGAGACCAGGCCGAGGCGGGCCATCAGCGAGGTGAGCGTGCCGTCGGGGGTTTCGTCGTGCAGGCGACGCGCCCGCGCCAGATCGGGTCCTTCAGACGACCGTGCGCAACCAGGTGCGCACAAACCTGCGCTTCCCCGGGGCGCCGGTCAGCATGTCGGTGTGTTCGGTCATCGCAGACATGCCAACTCCATACGGTCTACAGGTTTACGTCTTTCCACGCGGTCGTTCCTGACCGCCCGGGCCGCTATTGGTAGCACAGACCACATGTCAACGGCGACCCGGCCGTGTCCGATCCGCGACACGGCGCAACAAGAGAAAGCCGGCGTCGCCGCCGGCTTTCAAGGACTTGCTCGTGCCGTGTAGGCGCTTACCGATATTAATTACCAGCCAACGCCCACACCCACGCCACCCGACGACTCACCACCGCTGACGGCGGCACCGAAGGTCAGACTGGCGCGCGGCGAGAGGCTACGCGAGTAGCCGACCGACAGGGCTCCCTGCCCCTTGTATCCGCCGACGCCGACGCCGAGCCGGTTATCGCCGCTGACCCCCTGGGTACTGAAGGCCATCTGCGACATCGCCGCACCCATGGCGCCCACCGGTTGAGGCGGTCGTTGAGGTTGTTGAAGCGATGATCGACCTGGCGCTTGTAGTCGTCGAACGCTCCGCCGCTGACCACATCGCCGAACTTCTGATCGGTATACGCCTTGGCGCTGGTGAGCGTCGTGGCGTCTCCCTGGTCGGCGTAAGACTTTGCGGTAGCGACTGCCTGGTCCACCTGGCCGACATTGGCCGCGTCGGTGGTGGCGGTGCCGGCGGCGACGTTGGTGACACGGCGTTGCGCGGCGGCACTGCCGACCGACACCGTATTGGCCTGGTCGGCCACCGAGTTGGCGCCCAGCGCGACGCTGTTGGTGGCGGCCGCCGTCACCGTGGCCCCTGTGCCTACCGCCGTGCTGTTGTCGGCGCCGACGGTAGCGTTGGTGCCCACGGCCAGGTCGGTCGGGTCCTTGGCGAAGCTGCCGCTACCGATGGCGGTGCCGCCGCCGGTGCCTTCCGCCACCGCGCGGCGGCGGTCACGGGCGCCGCTGCGACCACCGGCGCCGCGGCCGCCGTTACCGGCGCGGACGCGGCCGCATCGGCTGCCGTGGCCTGCGTCGTGCTGGCCACGCTGGTCGAGACCAGGGCGTTGCGCCTTACCGGCGTGGCTCCGGGGATCGTGGTGCCGCCCGCGGCAGATTCCAGCTTGTTCACCCGCGTGCCGATCGACGAAAGCGCGCCGTCCAGGGCACCCACTGCGTCACCTACGGTGCTGTAGGCGCCGCCCTGCACTTTGTACACCGGACCGACGAAGCCGTTGGCGCCCATCGTTGCCCCGCCACCCAGCGCCATGGCCATGGTGTTCCCCGCAAGACTGGACGTGCCGGAGAAAGCGCCCGACAGCGCCGTGTTCAACTGCCCCAGGTTCACCGCGTCCGTGGTCTGCGTACCCGCGGCCACGTTGGTGATCTGGCGATTCCCGCCCGTACCGCCACGGATACCGTGTTGGCGCGGGTGGCCACGGAACCGGCACCCAGGGCCACGGAATTCGCACCGAGGGCGCGGGCGCTGTCGCCGATCGCAGTAGCGCTGGTGGCGCCGGCGTTGGCCGAGGCGCCGATCGCGGTGGCCGAGGTCTTGCCGGCCGTCGCGAACGCGCCCTGCGCCGTGGACAGGTCACCGCTGGCACGGCTACCCGCACCGGTGGCGGTGGCAAAGGCACCCGTGGCACTGGCATCGTCGCTGCCGTCGCCGGCGCCCGTCGCCGACACGTAGTGGGCCGCCGAACTGACGCTATCGGCCAGGTCCGTCAACTGCTGGACATTGGCGGCATCGGTACCTTGCGAACCGGCCGCCACGTTGGTGACCTGACGTTCGCTGCCACGCGCGCCGACGGATACCGTACCTTCGCGATCGGCATTGGCACCGGCACCCAGCGCCACGCTGTTCGCCGCGGTGGCCGTGGCACCGCTACCGATCGCCACCGCGCCGGTGGCCGGGGTCGTGACCAGGCTGTTCGCGCCCAGCGCGACGCTGGCGGCACCGCGCGCGGTGGAGAAGTCGCCCACCGCTGCGCTGCTGGTCCCGGAGGCCCAGCTGTTGATGCCGAGGGCCGTGGCATTGCCACCCGGAGCATAGGCGAAATAGCCCAGCGCCGTGCTTCCCACCCCTTCGGCCGCCGCGATGCCGCCCAGGGCGGTCGCGTAATCGGCAGTCGCCTGCGCACCGGCACCGAAGGCCGCCGCGCTGTCACCGGTGGCACCCGTATACACCAGACCCAGGCCCGGCAGGTTGCTGGGGCCACCCACGGCGACCGAGCCCGCACCCGAGGCGGTGGTCGAGGTGCCGACCGCGGTCGAGTAATCGCCCGTGGCGTTCGCCACCGCACCCAGCGCCGTGGACTGCGCACCCGCGGCATAGGCGCCGACGCCAGCCGACGTGGCCGCGAAACCGCCGGCCTGCGAGCTTGCGCCGATGGCCGTGCCGCCGACGCCTGCACTCGTGGCGCCGGTATCGACCGGGTTGCCGTTCGTGTCGGAGATCAACGGCTTGCCGTCCGCGTCGACAGCGTTGCCGCCCACCGCCACGCTACCCGCGCCCGTGGCCTGCGCGCCGGCACCGAAGGCGGCGGCGTTCTTCCCGCTGGCGACACTGCCGTAGCCGTTGGCCGTGGCGAAGTCGCTGGTGGCCACCGCACCCGCACCTGTGGCCGTGGCGCCGGTGCCCGCCGCGAGCGCACCCGAGCCGGACGCCGTGGCGTAATCGCCGACCGCCTGCGCATCGTCGCTGCCGTCGCCCGCACCGTTGGCCCGGAAATAATGACCGGCATCGCTGGTGGCGGTGGACACCGCGTCCAGCTGTCCCTTGTTCACCGCATCGGAGGCTTCGGTGCCCGCGGCGACGTTCGTGATCTGCCGCTCCTTGCCCACGTCGCCGACCGACACCGTGTTGTCGCGTTCCGCCTGCGAACCGGCACCCAGGGCCACCGAGTTCTCACCCAGCGCCCAGGCGTTCGCGCCCAGCGCCGTGGCGTTGTTGCCCAGCGCCCAGCTGTTGCTGCCCAGCGCCACCGCGTTTTCCGCCTCCAGCCCGAACAGGCCGAAGCCGGTTTCCGCCGCGCTGCCGATCGCCACGCTTCCCGTACCCGATGCGCTGGCGCTACCACCCACCGCCACGGCACCGGCGCTGTACGCCGACGAACCGTAGCCGTTCGCGACCGACAGTTCGCCATCGGCAAAGGCCTGCGAGCCGGTGGCCGTCGCGCCGTTACCGGACGCCTGGGCAAGGAAACCGCTGGCCGTGGACTGTTCGCCCTGCGCGAACGCCGCCGTGCCCAGCGCCGTCGCATAGTCACCTTCCGCCTGCGCGCTCGCACCGACCGCCGTGGCCGCCAAACCGGAGGCCGTGGCCGGACCCACCGCTTCACCGGTGGAGGTGTACGTGATCAGCGGCTTGCCGTTCGCGTCCAGCGCCTGCGCGCCGATCGCGGTGGCTCCGTTGGCCGATGCCTGCGCGCCCGAACCGTAGGCCGCGCTGTTCTGGCCCGAAGCCGAGGCACCGTAACCGCCGGCCGTGGCATACGAGGCGTTGGTGCTGGCCCCGCTGCCGATCGCCGATGCACCGGTGCCCTGGGCGATCGCGCCCTGGCCTACCGCCGTGGCGTAGTCGCCGCTGGCAAGACTGCCCGCGCCGTAACCCGACGCACCGGCACCATCGGCGATCGCGCCGTGGCCGTGCGCGCTGGATTCGTCACCGAACGCCGCACTGCCTTCGCCGGTGGCGGTGGCGCCCGCGCCGGACGCCTCGGCGTTGGCACCGTAGCCGCGCTGCTGGCGCCCGTGGCAAGGCTGCCGTAGCCGCTGGCGGTGGCATTCGCCCCCGTCGCGACGGCACCGCTGCCGAACGCCGTGGCGCCATCGGCACCGGCAAATGCACCGGAGCCCGCCGCGGTGGCGTAGTTGCCCGAAGCCAGCGCATCGTCCGAACCGTCGCCGTTACCGTTCGCCTTGAAGTAATGGCCCGCATCCGCGGTCGCGGTGGACACCGCGTCCAGCTGTCCCTTGTTCACCGCATCGGAGGCTTCGGTGCCCGCGGCGACGTTCGTGATCTGCCGCTCCTTGCCCACGTCGCCGACCGACACCGTGTTGTCGCGTTCCGCCTGCGAACCGCACCCAGGGCCACCGAGTTCTCACCCAGCGCCCAGGCGTTCGCGCCCAGCGCCGTGGCGTTGTTGCCCAGCGCCCAGCTGTTGCTGCCCAGCGCCACCGCGTTTTCCGCCTCCAGCCCGAACAGGCCGAAGCCGGTTTCCGCCGCGCTGCCGATCGCCACGCTTCCCGTACCCGATGCGCTGGCGCTACCACCCACCGCCACGGCACCGGCGCTGTACGCCGACGAACCGTAGCCGTTCGCGACCGACAGTTCGCCATCGGCAAAGGCCTGCGAGCCGGTGGCCGTCGCGCCGTTACCGGACGCCTGGGCAAGGAAACCGCTGGCCGTGGACTGTTCGCCCTGCGCGAACGCCGCCGTGCCCAGCGCCGTCGCATAGTCGCCTTCCGCCTGCGCGCTCGCACCGACCGCCGTGGCCGCCAAACCGGAGGCCGTGGCCGGACCCACCGCTTCACCGGTGGAGGTGTACGTGATCAGCGGCTTGCCGTTCGCGTCCAGCGCCTGCGCGCCGATCGCGGTGGCTCCGTTGGCCGATGCCTGCGCGCCCGAACCGTAGGCCGCACTGTTCTGGCCCGAGGCGACCGCGCCGTAGCCGGTGGCCGTGGCGAACGCCCCGGTCGAGACGGCGCCGGCACCGATCGCCGTAGTACCGGTGCCGCTGGCGAACGCGCCCGAGCCTGACGCCGTGGCGTAGTCGCCGGTTGCCTGGGCATCGTCGCTGCCGTCACCCGCACCGTTGGCCTTGTAGTAGTGCGCGGCGTCGCTGACGCTGTCGGCCAGCGCGGTGACATCGCCCGACACGCCATCCACGCGCTTCGACAGCGTGTCCACGCTGCGAGAGACGCCCGTCACGGACGTCGATACCTTGTCGAGCTGGCTCTTGTTCACCGCGTCGGTGGCCTGCGTGCCGGCAGCGACATTGGTTACCTGCCGCTCCGCGCCCGCACGCCCCACCGAGACGCTGTTGACGCGATTGGCGATGCTGTCGCTGCCGATCGCCACCGCGTTGTTCGCGATGGCGCGAGCGCCACGCCCGATCGCCGTGCTGCCCACCGAAGCGGCGTTGGCACCCTGACCCAGCGCCGTGCTGTCGGCACCCGACGCGCGCGTGCCCTGACCGATCGCGGACGAGAAATCACCGATGGCCTGGGCATCCTGGCCGACGGCGGAACTGGCGTTGCCGCTTGCCTTGGCATCGGTACCCAGCGCGATGCTGAAATCGCCGATCGCCTTCGCGGCCTGGCCGCAGGCGAAAGCGTCGTTGCCCTTGGCGGCCGGTGCCTTGCCCTGCAGACCCAGCAGGAAACCGCCGCACACGGTGCCGTTATCCCGGGCCTGCACGGACCCGCTGCCCAGGGCCAGCATCACGCCGGCCACCAGCGGCAGTGCCGCCATGGTGGCACGCAGGCGACGGGAGGCGCCGCCCTTGCCCCTGGCACGTGCCAGTTCCGATGCCACGACCAGCATGCCGAGCGATGCGTTCCAAACCTTGCTGTAAATGGTGTTCACGTCACGTTCCTCCCAGATATCCGCCATGAGCGATCGATGCGCGGGCGCGCTGCGCGCGGCCCGTCGTCCGTCGTCGTCACATGCCGGACGAGAATGTCCATACGGCCCGACGACAAGAGTCGTTCGGCCGTCCATACGTCTTTTTCGAAACCCCTTGCCCGGCGTTGCGGGCCCCTCGCGGAGCGCGACCCCGGCGAACCGGGGCCGCGTTCCGTCACGCCCTCAGAGCGTGTACGCACCCAGGACGGTGACGCCCGAGTACGCCGCTTCGCCCTTCACCGTCAGCGTCCACACGCCGGCGGCCGGCTTGCTTGCCGTGAACGGCTCGCTGTTGCCCGGACGGTTCGGCTGCGCCTTGACCACTCCCTTGGGATCGGCCACCGAGATCGACACGTCGCCAGACCCGCCGTAGGTGCGCAGGGTGAGCGTCTTAGCGTTGGCCGGCACGGTGAGCTGATAGGCCACCGAGGCACCGGCCGCGCCCTTCTGGTTACCCAGCGCGGCGTTGTTGCTCAGCACGATGGCCGACGGTGCGGAGGCCGGACCCCACGCCGCGTACTGCGCCTGTGTCTGCGCGTCGGACAGGCAGGCATTCAGGCTGGACGCCTGCGCTGCCGTGACCAGGCCGTCGCTGGCCAGCTGCGTGGCGTAACCACGTACGGCAGCGCGGTAGTCGCCCACGTTGGCCGCCGCGCTGGCGAGAATCTTCGCGTTGGAGATCACGTTGGCACCGACGATCACGCCACCCGGAACCAGCGTCGGGATACCGGTATCGCAGGTAAGCAGCTTCTGCGAGGTGCGGTTGAGGCCCCAGCCGATGTCCTGGAACAGGGCGGGCGTCAGGTCCACGTCGATCTGGCCGACCAGGTCCTGGTTGATCGCGTACTCCATGATCGCGTTCGGCGTGAGCCGCGTGTCGTAGTGCGAGAACGACGAGCCCTGCGCGAGCGTGGTGGGTGCATAGAGCAACACGTTGCCCTGCGCATCCGCGCCGGCCAGGCCGCTGCCCTGCCCCACGGTGCCGGTCAGGCCCGACAGGTTGGCCTTGAGCTTGTTGCCGTCCACCTGGCTGACCGCGATCACCGGGATATTCACCGGCGAAGCGGGGTGCCTCCCGGGGTGATCGCGCCGGCCTGGTTGTTCGCGATGAGGACGGCGGTAGCGCCGGCGCCCTGCGCATTCAGCGTCTTGACGGTGAAGTCGCACGTACCGCGATCGATGATGGCGATCTTGCCCGCCAGTGCCGAGGCATTGGTGATCGCCGTGCAACCGTCGGCCGGCGCGGCCTGCACCAGGCTGCCGGTGAAGTTGGCCGAGGTGGCGGCCGGGCCGAACGCCGCCTGCGAGTAGCCGTACTCACCGGCCGCCCCAGCCGGCGCGGTCACCTTGAACACGTTGGGCAAGCCGAGGGCCAACGGCGCTTCGGCTTTCACCGTCGCCCCGGTGAAGACCAGCTTGCCGTCGTCCAGTGCCGCCGTGACGCGCTGTGCGGGCGTCAGGTCGTACCACTTCTTCATCTGCGTGTCGTTGTAGACGAAGGAGGAATAGATGTCCGGACGGGCCACGCCGTCGTCGCCCACGTAACCGGAGCCGGTGGTCAGGCTGTTGAAGCCGGAAAAACCCAGGCCGTGGCCATTTCGTGCAGCACGACGTTGAGGAAGTTGATCGAGCCGGCAGGCGTCTTGCCGTCCAGACCGAAGTACCACTTGGAACCTTCGAGGCATCCGGTGGTGCCCAGCGCGCCGTTGAACTGGCTCTGGATATCCGCCTCGCCGGCGAACCGTCCTCGTGGGTCAGTGCGTCGAACAGCGCGGCGTGGTACCAGGTGTTGCGTACCGCGCCCGCCGGCAGCGTGCTGGTGTCGTCGAAATAGTAGATGTTGGTGGTGCCGGACGAACCCAGCACGCCGGAGGTCGCGTCGCACGACAACGGCTTGAACGTGGCGTTGTTGACGATGGTCACGTCGCTCTGCAGCACGGCGCCCCAGATGTCCGCGGCGAACAGGTAGACGTTGAGCGCCTGCTTGCCGTACGTGGTGCCCGGGTTGCCGCCGACCGGCGACACGGGCGTCGGATCGTCCAGGCCCTTGCCGGTGCCGGTGTCCTGGTTGACGATCTTGATTTCCGCGGCATCGACAACACCGATGCTGCCGAACAGCGTGGCGGTGGCCAGTGCGGTGAACAGGAGGTTGCGGCGGATCATCGTGTCACCTCCGGTGCGTTCGTCGCCGGTTGCACGCCGTGGTCGTCGTGGTGCACGGCGATGCTGCCGTCGGGCATGCGTTCGGCGACCACGCTGTTCATGAGCTCCTGCGGCACGCGCACGGACTTGGCGTGCACGCCATTGCCCAGGCTGAGCGTGCGGAACGTGGAACGCGCTTCCGCGGCGGTGCGCGGCTGCGTGCTCAACGAGGCGGCGTTGCCACCGTTGGCCTGGAAGGCCTTTGCCAGCGAGGCGCGCTCGGCGGCGGTGGGCTCACGCAGTCGACCCGTCGACGGATCGATGGCGACCTGCACGCCCTGGACCATGACGGTCTGCGGTGCGGTGGCCGGTGACGTTTCGGCGGCGCTTGCCGCGCCCGCCACGGTGAAGATGCCCGTCAGCACCAGGCCGAGGGCCTGTGCCAGTGTTGGTGAATGCATTGCCGATACCTCCCTAAGACGGCGGCGGGACCCCTCCCTGCACGCCCACCGGCGAAGACCCCCTCGCCAGCGTAAAAAACCCCCGCAGGCCCGCCGACGCATGACGCGTCGGCGGGCCTGGTTCATGGCGCCGTGAAGCTGGCCTGCACGGTGACGTTGGCGAAATCCTTCACACCCACCACCGTGACGTACCAGCTGCCCGCCGCGGGACGGGCGACCGTCACCGCTTCGTTGTTGGTCGACGGCTTGATCGACCGGTAGTCGTAGACGCTCGACGACGCGGCTTCGCCAGCCTTCGCGTAGAGCGACACGTCGCCGCTGCCGCCGAAGCTGCGCAAGGCGAGCGAGCGCGCACCCGCGGGCACGTCGATCCGGTACACCAGCACGCCGTCCGCGCGACCGGCCTGGCCCGGCAAGGCCACGCCGTTGGCCAGCGCCGTGGCCTCACCACCGGACCGCCCGAGTCGTTGCCGAGTGCCTTGTTCACCGCGGCGTACGCATCGAGGATGCCGGCGCCGATCGGCTTGTCGGGCGTGGCCGGGAAGGCCTGCGCCGTGGAGGCGAGCAATGTGCGGATGGCGGCCGGCGTCGGCGTGGCCAGGCCGGCCGCCTTCGTGGCGGACAGGATCAGGGCCACGGAGCCGGACACGTGCGGCGTGGCCTGCGAGGTGCCGGCCATGCCGCCGTAGCTGGCGGTGGTGGGCTCGTGTGTACCGGCGTTGATCGCCGACCAGATGAAGCCCGCCTGCACGGTCGAACCCGTGGAGCCGTCGTTCGCGTAGATACCGCCACCGGTGCGGACAGCGCCACGGTGGTGCCGTAGTTGGAGTAGTAGGCGCGCTTGCCCGCGATGCCGTTGGCGGCCACGGTGAGTGCGCCGGGGCAGCTGGCCGGCGAGTAGTTCGCCGCGTCGGCGCCGGAGTTGCCCGCGGCAACGACCACGGTGGTGCCACGCGACATCGCCGAGGCGATGGCATCGGCGGTCACCGCATCGGATGCGCAGGAACCGCCGCCGCCCAGGCTCATGTTGATGACCTGCGCGGGGTGGGTGTTGTCGGGCACGCCGTCGACATGGCCGCCCGATGCCCAGACGATGGCATCGGCGATATCGGAGGTATAACCGCCGCAGTGACCCAGCACGCGCACCGGCAGCACTTTCGCCTTATAGGCGATGCCGGCCATGCCCGTGGCGTTGTTGCTCAGCTCGGCGATCGTCCCCGACGTGCGTGCCGTGCCAGCTGGAATCCTCCTGCTGGTCGCCGGCGGAAGGATCGATGCAACCGCCATTGGCGAGCAGGTATTTGTCTTCGGTGGTCCAGTCGCCGGTATCCCAGCCGCCGGGCGCCCGCGTGTTCGTCGCGCGACCCGACACGAAGCCATCGGAAATGAAATCGTAGCCCGCATCGGCCAGCGACAGGTCGATGTCGGGATGCTGCGTGATGCCCGTGTCCAGCACGGCCACGGTGACACCCGAGCCGTCGGCGAGGTTCCATGCATTGGCGACGTTGCTGCCGCCGCGGTTGGCGAAACTGGTGGGGTCGCTGCCGATCTTCTCGGCGGCACGGAAGCCGGGCGGAAATGCCACTGGTAACGTGCGTAGTACGGGTCGTCGACCACCACCGGCGTCACGGCCGTGGCGCGGATGTCGTCGATCTTCTGCATCATCGCGTCGGGCTCGACGTGCCTGACGGCGGGATCGGCGGCGATCTGCCGGATCAACGCGTCGGCTTCGCTGCGCGACAGTTTGCGCGAGGTGCGCACCAGGTCGGAACCCGTGGCGAGCTTGCGTCCGTAAACGGCTTGCGTCGTGGCGACCTTGCCGGCACGCAGCTGGCTGGTGGTGGTGGCGGTGCGTGAGAGCGCCGCGCCGATCGCCTGCGTGGCGGCGGAAGCGCTGATGCGCTGCGTGGTGCCGTCACGCCAGGTGACGATGAAACGGTCGTAGCCGGTCGGTGCCCGCAGGCTGCTGACGTCGAACGTGGCCTGGGGCGTGTTCGTCCCCGCGGCGAAAACACCGGGCGTGACGCCCAGGAGAGCGAGGCGACGAGCGACCCCGCGACGATGCGATTTACCATCTGCACTACCCTCTGCCCGTGGTACTGCTGCAGGCGACCGATGACCGGCCTCCTTCCCTTTTTCGACGTGTGTGACGACGTCCCCTTGAGACACTGCTTTGAGATCCTTCTGACGTCCCCTGATGCCCGTCTCCCTGACGGCGTTCGTTGAACCTAGCAGTAGGAAAATACGAACGTCAATATTTTGACGACACCGTGACAGCTGTCGGCGAGCCGTTGCCGGGAAATCCCGCAATTGCCGCGATCGGACGTCCATACATGTTTTAATTCATGGTGTTGCGCGGCAATAACGCGCGCGCACCGCATTCAAACCCTTGTCCCAAAGCGAACCAATTCATGGACTTGATCGACATCGGCGCCAATCTCACCCACGAATCGTTTCGTCAAGATTTGACGATATGCTGGCCCGCGCGACGGTGCACGGGGTGGGTCGGATGGTGGTAACGGGGGCGTCGCGAGAGGGCAGCGAGCACGCCCTGGCCCTGGCCAAGGCCAGCGGCGGCCGACTTTTTGCAACGGCGGGCGTCCATCCGCACCACGCCATCGACTACGACGATGCCACCGACGCGCTGTTGCGCGCCTGGGGCCGGGAGCCGGAAGTTCGTGCGATCGGCGAGACCGGGCTGGACTACCACCGCAATTACTCGCCTCGCGAGGTGCAACGTGAGGTCTTCGAGCGACAGCTGGCGATAGCCGCCGACCTGGGCAAGCCCGTGTTCCTGCACCAGCGGGACGCGCACCACGACTTCCTCGCCATCCTCACCCGCTACCGCGCCCGCCTGCCGGCCGCGGTCGTGCATTGCTTCACCGACACGGGCGAGGCGTTGCGCGACTACCTGGCCCTGGACTGCCACATCGGCATCACCGGCTGGATATGCGACGAGCGCCGTGGCGCCCACCTGCGCGAGCTGGTCGGGTCGATACCGGCCGACCGGCTCATGCTGGAAACCGACGCGCCCTACCTGCTGCCGCGCACGGTACGCCCGCTGCCGAAGGACCGGCGCAACGAGCCGATGTACCTCGCGCACATCCGTGACGAAGTGGCCCGGGATCGCGGCGAGACGCCCGAGGCGCTTACCGCATCCACTGTCCGCACCACCGAGCGTTTCTTCGGCCTGTGAAGCGGATCAGCCAGCGTGCAGTCCGGTCAGCGAGGCCTCGGCCAGATCCACCTCGCGGATCAGCGTGCGCAGCGTTTCGTCGTTGATCGCGTGCTTGCGCCGCAGTTCGTAGAGCTCGCGGCGCTCCGCGCGCAACGCGGCCACGCGCATGGCACGTTCGGTATCCGCCTCGGCGCGGGCCTTGTGCGGCACGTCGCCTTCCTCGCCGGCCGCTTCCAGGCGTTGCTGGTAGTCGCTCATGACGCGCGCGCCGACCCGTGAGGCCAGGGCGATGGCATGCTCGTCGCCCTCCTCTTCCACGCGCCGCTGCTCCTGCTCGATGCTGCGCAGGGCCGCCTCGGCGACCAGCGCCCGCGCCTTGCGCTCCTCGCGCACACGCGGGTCCTCGCCGGGAATCTTCAGCCCCTTGACCAGCCACGGCAGGCCGACGGCGCCGAGCACCGGGTGCTGAGGATGACCCCCGAGGCGAGGAAGATCATCAGGTCGCGCGTGGGAAACGCCACGCCTGCGTCTTTCATCAACGGCAGCGACAGCACGCCGGCCAGGGTGATCGCTCCGCGCACGCCGGCCAGCGCGGTCGTCCACACCAGGCGCGTGCCGACCCTGGGCCGCTTCTCGCCGCGGTGCAGGGCCCGCATGAACACGAAGCGCAGCGACACCCACACCCAGATGAAACGCAGCACCACCAGGGCGAGCGTGATGGCCAGCACATAGGCAACGAGGTACCAGAGGGGACCGCCACCCGCCTGCGCGATGTCGACCTTGGCACCGTCGACGATGGCCGGCAGTTGCAGGCCAAGCAGCAGGAAGATCATGCCGTGAAGACAAACTCCACCATCGACCACACGGCGAAGTTCTGCATGCGCGTCGCCACGTAGCCGCCCTTGAGCACGTCGGTGTAGTTCATGGTCATGCCTGCCGCCACCGCGGCGAGGATGCCCGACGCACCGAAGTGCTCGGCCAGCAGGTAGGCGGCAAAGGGCAGCAGTAGCAACAGGGCCACCTGGGCGGCCGGGTCTACCTCGCCACTCCAGCGCACCAGCCGGCGGCGGAACAGTCCAAAGCCCACACCGACGAGCACACCCGCGGCGATGCCTCCCAGCGCCATCACGACGAAATCGCCGGCGGCCGATGCCAGCGAGAAGGTCCCGGTGAGTTCCGCGGCCACGGCGAACTGCAGGGCCACCAGCCCGGACGCGTCGTTGAGCAACGCCTCGCCCGACAGGATATGCATCAGCGCGAGGGAATGGGCGACTGGCCGCTGATCGAGGTGACCGCTACCGCATCGGTCGGCGACAGCACGGCGGCCAGCGCGAACGCCACGGCGAGCGGCACGGTGGGGATCATCCAGTGGACGAAGTAGCCACCCCGACGATGGTGAAGAACACCAGCCCGATGGCCAGAGCGAGGATCGGGCCACGCAGCAGGAAGAGCTCCCGCTTGGGGATGCGCCAGCCGTCCGCGAACAGCAGCGGAGGAATGAACAGCAGGAAGAACAGCTCGTGGTCGAATTCCACGTGCATGCCGAACGGGCGCGCCAGCAAGGCGCCCAGCGCGATCTGGATGAGCGGTAGCGGCAGGCGGACGGGCAGGATGCGTACGATCGCCCCGGACAAGGCGATGACCAGGAGCAGCACGAGGATGGTGATGACGAGTGACATCCGGGGAAACTAGCGATGGGACGTCCATCAGGCAAGGCCGTCGTCGCCGGATTGAAAGCCGGTTGAAAGATCCGGACGCCCCGAAAGCGCCGCGCAGGAACCTTCTTCCATGAAATTTTGTTTATCGCCGAAGGCTCGCGTGTCGCGTGTTCTTGCGGCGGAACCCGATGCCTGGGGCCATGTAACGCCAATCGGCCCATCGATGGCGGCCACTGATCCATGCGATCCGAGCGCCGACAAGTGGCGCAAGGAAATCCGTTCATGCAAATCGCCTTGAGTGCACACATCGGCGCGACTTAGCTTCGGCTCGCTTGTTGCGGTTTCGTTAACCGCGCACGCGGCGTTCCGATGCGGAGGATATCGACGCCACCAAGGGGCCCGGACGGCCATCCGCTTTCATCACGATTCCGCGACCGCCCTCTGCCGACGGCGGCGCGGCCTGCACCATTTGGCCTGTGGCCGGGGAGATCTACATGCAGCTGCGTCATTCATCGGACCGCGCACGGCGGCGTTCGCTTTCGGTGGCCATCGCCGTCGGACTCGGTATCGTCAGCGCCGCGTCGTTCGCGCAAAGCACCGTGGGCGGGGTGTACGGCACGGCCGATGCCGGTGCCCAGGTCACCGCCACCAATAGCGGCAGCGGCCTGAGCCGTAGCGCCACCGCCGGCAGCGACGGCCGTTTCAACATCTCGTCGCTGCCCCCGGGCGACTACAAGATCACGTCGGTGAAGGGCGGGCAGAACACCACGCGGAACGTCACCGTCGTGGCGGGCCAGGGCTTCAACCTCAACCTCGCGGCCCCGGCGTCCACGGCCGCGGCAGGCGCCGCGGAGGACCTGACCACGGTATCGGTGACCGCCAACGCGCTGCCGCCGATCGACATCACCTCCAGCCAGACCAACACGGTGATGACCGCCGAGCAGATCAAGCAGCTGCCGCTGGCGCGCAACCAGACGGCCGTGGCGCTGCTGGCCCCCGGCGCAACCAAGGGCGACAGCGCCTTCGGCAACCTGGCCTCGTTCGGCGGCGCATCCGTGGCCGAGAACAGCTACTACGTCAACGGCTTCAACGTCACCAACTTCTTCCAGAGCCTGACCTATGCCCAAGTGCCGTTCGAGGCCATCGACCAGGAAGAAATCCAGGACGGCGGCTACGGCGCGGAATACGGCAACTCCACCGGCGGCGTGATCTCGGTCAACACCAAACGCGGTACCAACGAGTGGAAGGGCGGCGTCGACTACACCTGGAACCCGTACCAGCTGCAGGCAAACCAGCCCAACATCTATTTGCAGAACGGCGCGCTGCTGCAGAACAACCGTCACAACAGCAACTATGTGGTGGGCAACAACGGTAGCGGCAATGCCACCGACTTCGGCCAGCGCTGGAACGCCTGGCTGGGCGGCCGCTGATCAAGGACAAGTTGTTCATGTTCGCGCTCGTCGGCGGTACGCGCACGGCGGACGAGCATTACGGCGACGCCACCGGCGCCGGCAGCTTCAACAAGACGACGCTCAAGGATCCACGCTACCTGGTCAAGCTGGACTGGAACATCAACGAGAACAACATCCTCGAGTACACCGGCTTCAACGACACCAGCACCGAACAGCAGAGCATCTACGGCTACAACTACGACGCCAACGGCCAGCCCCATCGCGGCGACTACCTCGGTCAGCAGTACGACAAGACCGGTGGCATGAACAACATCCTGAAGTACACCAGCTACATCACGGATGATTTCACGGTGTCGGCGCAGTACGGCAAAAGCACCAACCGTCGCGTCGAACGCGCCACGACCGCCGACGGCACCATCGAACAGTACGACGGCAACATCTTCAACGCTGTCAACTCGCCAGGCTGCCCGGTAATCGTCGACCAGCGCAACGCGGTAGTGGCCGGCTCCGCTCCGGCGGCACCGCATTGCTCGTTCACCTCGGCCGGCCAGCTGACCACGCCCAACGGCGAGGACAAGCGCAACGCCGGTCGCATCGATTTCGAATACCACCTAGGCGACCACGACCTGAAAGCCGGTTGGGCACGCGACCATTTCACACGACCGACACCGGCACGGCCTACGAAGGCGGTGCGACTTACACCTATCAGCCCTTCCCGCCTCGATCCTGGCTACGATGCGACGCTCAACCCGTCCGACAACGTCGTCAAGCAGGCCATTTTCGCGACCGGCGCCAAGGTCGGCATCACGCAGAAGTCCTACTACTTGCAGGACAACTGGCACGTCACCGACAACTTCGTCGCCCGCATCGGCGTGCGCAACGACGGTTTCAACAACACCAACAGCCTCGGCCAGACCTACGTCAGCCAGATCCACAGCTGGCAGCCGCGCCTGGGCTTCTCGTGGGATGTCCACGGCGACTCCACGCTGAAGGTGTACGGCAGCGCGGGTGACTACTCGTTGCCGCTCGACGGCAACGTGGCACTGCGGGGCGCGGCGGCGTCGCTCTACCAGACCACCTACTTCAGCTACAACGGGCATCGATCCCGTCACGGGTGCGCCGACCGGCCTGGGCCCCGTGCCGGCCGCGTATGCGGCGGCCAACCCCGCACGCGCCGTCCCGCAGTACAACAACGGCGAAGCCGGCGTGGTACCGAATCCGGGCGCCGTGGCGACCAAGGACCTGAAGCCGTTCAAGCAGCGCGAGTTCATCCTCGGTGCGCAGCAGCAGGTGGCCGACTGGACCTTCGGTGCGAAGGCGATCTACCGGAAGATCCTGACCGGCATCGACGACTCGTGCGACTTCCGCCCGATCGCCGCGGCGGCCAATGCGCAGTACGGCCTCAACCTCGACACCACCAGCCTTTCGCCCGCGGCGACCAACGTTCCGGGCTGCTACATCTTCAACCCGGGCAGCGCCGTCACGCTGCGCACGCCCGTCGACGCGACGGGCACGCTCTACGACATCCACCTGCCGGGTGCGGTCGTGGGCGAGCCGAAGTACAAGCGTTCGTACATGGCGATGCAGCTGACCGCCGAGCGCAACTTCGACAACACCTGGTACCTGAAGGCGTCGTACGTCTGGTCGCACACCCGCGGTAACTCGGAAGGCGGCGTGGACTCGGCCAACGGCCAGGCCGACACCGGTACGACCGAGCTGTTCGACTACCCGGAGATCATGGCCGGGACCAACGGCTACCTGCCCAACGACCGCAAGCACACGTTCAAGATCTACGGCGCCTGGCAGATCTCGCCGCAGTTCCTGGTCGGTGCCAATGCGCTGCTGCAGACCGGTCGTCCGGAAAACTGCTACGGCCTGAACCCGATCGACGGCACGATCGGCGGCTACGGCGGCGGCGCGTACCTCTACTGCAACGGCTTCGTGGTGCAGCGCGGCTCGGTGGGGCGCACACGCCGACCTACTGGAACATCGACCTGAATGCGGCCTACAAGCCCGACTGGGCGAAGGCCTGACCATTTCCGCGAACGTGTTCAACATTTTCAACAAGCAGCACACCGCGACGATCAACGAAGTGGGCGAAGACAACAACGGCAACTCGCTGGCCGGTACCACGTACAAGATCCCGACCAGCTTCCAGCAGCCGCGTTACGTGCAGTTGTCGGCCGAGTACGACTTCTCGCTCTAAGCGCCACGACAAGAAGACAGGGCGCGCGCCATCCTCCGTGGCGCGCCACCTTGCAAACCTCCCCGCATCGCCGCCCGTTCCCCCGGGCGGCTTTTTTTCGCCCCCGCCTCACGATGGCGTGTAGGAGCGGACGATGTCCGCGATCACCGCACCCGACGCTCCCCCCTAGGCGCAAGCACAAACACCACCACCCCACCAAGCATCACCCCCACACCACCCCACACGCCCGGCGCAAAATGCTCGTCGAAGACGAGCCACGACGTGGCGATACCCGACACGGGCACCAGCAACGACAGCGGCGCCACCGTGGCCGCCGGATAGGTCTTCATCAACGTATTCCAGACGAAATAGCCGAAGATCGTCGTGACATAGGCCTGGAAAAGGATCGATCCGACCGCGGCAGCGTGACGCCATGGCTCAGCGCGACGAAGGCGCAGCACCACGCACCCAGGCGGTCAGCAGCAACAGCGCCGGGGCGGCGAAGGCGCTCGACCAGACGATGAAGGCCAGCATGTCCACCGGCTTGTATCGCTTCACCAGCAGGTTACAGACACTCCAGCTGAGTGCGGCGAGCAGCACCAGCAGTGCGCCGCGCACGGTGGCAGCGCCTTGCGTGTAGACGATGACAAGCAGCAAGCCGCCTGCGGCGAGGACGATGCCGATGACCTGTGGCCGGCGCACCGGCTCGTGGAACGCCACCGCGCTCAGTAACAACGTGAAGAACGCACTGAACTGCAGCACCAGGGATGACAAGCCCGGCGACATGCCCTGCGACATCGCCAGGTTCACGACGAACCACAGTCCCACGCCGAACAGCACGCCATAGCCGCCACCACAGCCAGCGGCACGTTCGCCGGCCGGCGAACGAAGAAGATCAGCGGCAGGGCGGTCATGAGGAACCGCAGCGCCGTTAGCAGGAAGGGATCGAGGTCGCGAAGGCCGACCTCGATCACGGAGAAGTTGCTGCCCCAGATGACGGTGACCAGCACCCCGAGCAGCAGATCGCGCATGCGCATGGAAACGTCCTTTTCGGGAGCCAGCAAAAATACGGCTCGGCACCGGCATGCACCATGGAAGCATTCTGAGTTTCAAGGCTGCCGGGCCGAAACGTGACAGTCGCCACGTTCGTGCCTTTGAGCCATGTCTCACGTCACTCCGCTTCATCCTCGAAGCGCAGGTGCTTCACGCTGCGCCCGTGCCGACGCACGAGTTTCAGGGCCTCGATACCTACCTTGATGTGCCGGTCGACGAAGTTGGCCGTGACCGCCGCATCGCTGGATTCGGTCTTCACACCTTCCGGAATCATGGGCTGGTCGGAGACGAGCAGCAGCGCGCCGCAGGGGATGTGGTTGGCGAAGCCGGCGGCGAAGATGGTGGCCGTTTCCATGTCGATGGCCATGCTGCGCGTGCGCCGCAGGTAATCCTTGAAGGCTTCGTCGTGTTCCCATACGCGGCGGTTGGTGGTGAAGACGGTGCCGGTCCAGTAGTCGTGGCCCAGGTCACGGATCATCGTGGACACTGCACGTTGTAGCTGGAACGCCGGCAGGGCCGGCACCTCGGGCAAGAGGTAATCGTTCGAGGTGCCCTCGCCGCGGATGGCGGCAATGGGCAGGATCAGGTCGCCGATGGCGTTCTTGCGCTTCAGGCCACCGCACTTGCCCAGGAACAGCACGGCTTCCGGCTCGATCACGCTGAGCAGGTCCATGATGGTCGCGGCATTGGGGCTGCCCATGCCGAAGTTGATCAGGGTGATGCCGTCGGCGGTGGCGTTGGGCATGGCGCGGTCGCGACCGCGTACCTCGACGCCGTGATCGGTGGCGAAGCGCTCCACGTAGTGGCCGAAGTTGGTCAGCAGGATATGCCGGCCGAAGGCCTCCAGGGGTGTGCCCGTGTAGCGGGGCAGCCAGTTGGAGACGATCTCGTTCTTGGTTTTCATGGGGAATCCGGTTGCGCGTGCGCCGGCGGCGAAGGCCACCTTCACGTTCCGACAGCGCGGTTACCGGCGACGCCACGCCGGCGGAGTGCCAAATTCAATCGGCGGAGTGTAGCATCCGGCCCAGCGGAGGACATGGGACGCAGCGGGCGTTTCGGGCACCGCGAGGCCTTGCGGCCGCGGAAGGAGGGTGCCGATGCGAATCGGAGTGGCGATCGATGCGGCGTGCGACGTGCCGCGCGAATTCATCGAGCAAAACGGCATCGCGGTCATGCCCGTCACGGTCAACGTGAACGGCCAGCGATTCAAGGACGACCGCGACCCCGACGAAATCCGGCGCTTCCTCGACCAGAAGCTGGGCAGTCGCAGCCACGCGGCGGAAACCGAGGCCAGCTCGGTGGAGGACGTGCAGGACCTGATGCTCGACCGCATGGTGGCGACGTTCGACTGCGTCATATGCCTGACCATCATGGCCACGCGCAGCCCGATCCACGACAACGTGATCAAGGCCAGCTTCGCCATCCTCAAGAACTACCGGCCCATCCGCGAGGCGGCGGGGCAGACGGGGCCGTTCCTGATGCGCGTCGTCGACACGCGCAACATCTTCGCCGGCTCCGGTCCGGCCATCGCCGAGACCATACGCATGATCCGCGCCGGCAAATCGCCTGCAGAGGTACGCGAGCGCGCCGCGCACGTCTCGGACTGCTCATACGGCTACATGCTGCCACGCGACCTCAACTACCTGCGCTCGCGTGCGCGCAGCAAGGGTGACCGCAGCGTCAGCTTCATGACGTCGATGCTCGGCACCGCCCTGGACATCAAGCCCATCCTGCGCGCCCACCGTGGCGAGACCGGCCCGGTCGGCAAGGTGCGGGGATTCGAGCACGGGGCACAGTCGTTGTTCGAGTACGCGTCACGCCGCGTGCAGGCCGGACTGCTGGTGCCGTCGCTGTCGCTGAGTTACGGCGGCGACCTCGACACCATGCGCAATCTGCCCGGCTAACCATCCGCTCACCCGTGTCTGCGGCGACGCCGGTGTCGAGATCCTCGAAAGCCCGATGAGCATCACCGGCATGGTCAACGTCGGCGAAGGCGCGATGACACTCGGCCTGGCCGGCGAAGACCACGTCGCCGAGTTCTGACCGTGCACGGCCGGCCTATCGTCCTCGCCACGCTGGCCCTGCTGGTCAGTGGCGTCACGCCCGCGGAAACGGTCTACAAGTGCCTGGCTGGGTCGCAGGTCATCTACCAGCAGACCCCCTGCGCGAAAACCCAGCGGCAGCAGACAATCCAGCTGGCCGATCCCGCACCTGCGGCCACGCGCAGCGCACCGCCGTCCGTGGACCCTGCCCCGAACGGTGAGACGGCACAGGCGCCGGATGCCGCGCCGCACACGATGCCCGACGCGCCACCTCCCCGCCTCTACGGCTGCATCCGTGCCACGGACGGCACGCCGTACACGCGCCGGACGGCAACACTGAACCCTACCTCGCGCCCTCGGGTGTGGTGGGCGACTTCGGCGGCACCCTCGGCGAGGCCTACAGCGGTCGCAACGCCGCCATCGCCTCGGCGCCGGAGCTGAACCGCGGCAAGGGCAGCGTCGGCGTGCTTACCAACGCCAACTACATCTGGGTGCAGGACACCTGCCGCCGCCTGAGCGTGGCCGAGACTTGCCGCGTGCTGCGCGACGAGGCGGACGCCAATCGCAAGGCCCTGCGCAACGCGTTCAAGAGCGACCGCCCGCCGCTGGAGGCCAAGGATGCCGCGCTGGCCCGCAACTTGCCGGCTGCGGCTGATCTTCCGCGCGATCAGAAGCCGTAGCGCAGGAAGCCGCCGTCCACCGCGACGATCTCACCGTGACGTAACTGGAAGCCGGCAGGCAAAGAAAGGCCACGGCACCGGCCACTTCCTCGGGCTCACCGATCCGGCCCATGGGCGTGCGATCGAGCACTTCCTCCAGGTATTCCGTGTCGGCCAGCGCGGGCTCGCTGCGCTGCGTACGGATGTACCAGGGTGCCACGGCGTTCACCCGGATGCCGTCCTCGGCCCATTCGACGGCCAGGTTGCGGGTCATCTGGTGCAGCGCGCCTTGGTCATGCCATAGGGCGCCCCCGTACGCACGTGTGTCACGCCGGATACCGAGCCGACGTTGACGATGGCCGCGTTGGCATGCTGGATCAGGTACGGGTATGCCGCGCGGCTCATCTCGAACGCGGAGAAGACATTCAGCTCGAACAAGGCGCGGTACTCGTCGGCCTCGTAGTCCAGCGTGGCACGCGGCGTATTACCGCCAACGTTG
The DNA here is from genome assembly GCA_016801395.1 of Leptodermis oblonga. Taxonomy (NCBI): domain Eukaryota; kingdom Viridiplantae; phylum Streptophyta; class Magnoliopsida; order Gentianales; family Rubiaceae; genus Leptodermis; species Leptodermis oblonga. The sequence continues at coordinate 221,569 of VMRK01000492.1, forward strand.
TTGACCAGGATGGAAAGGTCCACGTCGAGGTCCACCACCCAGTCGAACACGGCGAGGCGGTCCTCCTGCTCGGCAAGGTCGGCCGCCATGCCCAGGATCTCGACGTCGGGACACTCGTCGGCCAGTTCATCGCGCACTTCCTGCAGGACCAGTTCGTCACGGGCGACCAGCAGCACATCGGCGCCGAGTGCGGCCAGTTCGCGCGCACAGGCATAACCGATGCCCTTGCTCGCGCCGGTGACGAGTGCGGTGCGCCCGTCGAGGCGCCAGCTGGAAAGTCGTGGATGCATGAAAGGGTCTCCGTGGTTGAGCGCATCCTACAAGGTATGCTCCAGCGATGGACGTCCAGACTCCCCTGCTATCGATCGACCGTGCCACCGTCGTGCGCGACGGACGAACCCTGCTCGATGCGCTGTCGCTGGTCATTGCCGAAGGGCAGCACACGGCGATCCTCGGGCCCAACGGCTCGGGCAAGTCCACCCTGGTGAAGCTGATCGAGCGCCGGCTCTATCCGCTGGTGCATGCCGATCGCTCACCCGTGGTGAAGGTCTTCGGTCGCGACCGCTGGAACGTGGCCGAACTGCGCCGCCTGGTCGGCGTGGTATCCGCGGACCTGCGCCGCGAGTTCGAGGCATCCAGCGATACGGCGATGGATGTGGTGCTTTCCGGCTTCTTTGCCGCGACTACGCTGGGCCTCGATCACGAGGTGAGCGACACGATGCGCGAGGGCGCCACCGAGGCCTTGCGTCGCGTCGGCGCGCATCACCTCGCCGACCGCGACGTCGGCACCCTGTCCACCGGCGAGGCACGCCGTGTACTGATCGCGCGGGCACTGGTGCACCGTCCCCGCGCCCTGCTGCTGGACGAGCCCAGCGCCGGACTGGACCCGGGGACACGACGACGCTTCGTCGAACTCCTGCGCGAACTGGCCTGCACGGGCACCACCCTGGTGCTGGTCACGCATCACGTCGAGGAAATCGTGCCGGAGATCGACCGTGTCGTGATGCTGCGTGACGGCGCACTGTTCGACCAGGGCCCGAAAGCGGCCTGCTGACGGACGAGCGGCTTTCGACGCTGTTCGACTGGCCCATCGACGTGCAGTGCAGCGGCGGGTTCTACGGCACGCGATTGCGCTGACGCTGCCTGCGAGCGAGACTCGGAAACATTCCTCGACGAGGTCCTCGCCATGATCCGTGCCGCCTTACCCGTGTCGATCGCGCTGGCCTGCGCGGCATGCTCGAAACCGCCTACGCCCCCACCGGCACCGCCGGCACCGGTGGCACGCGTGCAGACACCGTGGGACTCACTCGAGGCGCAGAAGAAAAAGCCCAGGATGTGCAGAGCACGGTGGACGCCCAGGCCAAGGCCCAGGACGCCGCACTCCGCGCCCAGGAGCAATAGGGCTTACCGCGGCGAGCAGAAGCAGTAGGCGTAGACGTTGGGCTTGCCCGCCTCCGCCGTGCGGAACAAGGCGAACTCCGGCGCCAGCTTCGGCAGCATCGCTACCCACGACGGCAGCCGCACGCCCCAGGACATCGCCACGCGCGCCTCGGTGCTGTCGCCCACGTTGGTCAGGAAACGCTCGAACGCGCCCATCGGTTTCTCGGCGTAACGCACGTGCGCATCCTTGCCCAGTGGGCCTCCTGCGCCGCATCGCGGATCGCATCGTCGAGGTTGCCGAGCTTGTCGACCAGCCCGCGTTCCAGCGCCTGCTGGCCGGTCCAGACGCGCCCCTGCGCGATGGCGTCGATGGACGCGAAGTCCTTGCCGCGTGCCTTCGCCACGTTGCCGACGAAATCGCGGTAGCCCTTGTCGATGATGCTCTGGATCAGCACGCCGACGTTCGGGTCCAGCGGGCGGGTCACGTCGAACGCGCCGGCCAGCGGGCCGGTGGCCACGCCGTCGCTCTTCACGCCCAGCTTGGCCAGCGTATCGGGCACGGTGAAGAACATGCCGAAGATGCCGATGGAGCCGGTGATGGTGTTCGGCTCGGCATAGATGCGGTTGGCATTCATCGAGATCCAGTAGCCGCCGCTGGCAGCCACGTCGCCCATGGACACCACCACGGGAATGCCCGCATTGCGGGTGAGTTCGACCTCGCGGCGGATCTGCTCGGCGGCATAGACCTCACCACCGGGCGAGTTCACCCGCAGCACCAGCGCCTTCGTGCGGCTGTCGTTGCGCGCGCTGCGGATGAGCGCGGCCGTGGAGTCCCCACCGATCGAACCCTGTGCCTGCTTGCCGCCGGTGATCTCGCCTTCGGCGACCACCACCGTGACACCGTCGCCCGTGGCCAGCATGTCCGCGTTGGACAGGCCGCGATCGGCCAGGTACCCGCCCAGATCCACCTGGCGGAAGCCCTGTTCCTTCTTGCCAGCCGGGACGCCCTGCTTGCGCAGCATCTGCACGAACTGCTGCTCGGTGGCGATGCCGTCGACGAGTTTTTCCTCGACGGCCAGATCGGCCAGGCTGCCCTTGGCATCGCGCACGCGATTCGCCAGGTCGTCCACGTCGGCGCGTAGCGCCGCGGGGTCGATGTGCCGGCGGGCCGCCACTTCGTCGATCCACGTGGACCAGAGGCCGCCGAGCCAGAAGGCGTCGGCTTCCTTCGATTCCGGCGAGGCGTGATCGAGGATGAACGGCTCCGCCGCGCTCTTGAACTGACCGACGCGGAACAGGTGCACCTGCACGCCCAGGCGGTCGAGCAGGTCCTTGTAGAACAGGCGGTAATTGGCCAGGCCCGTGGCCATGACCCCTCCCTGGGGGTCGATGTAGACCTTGTCCGCATGCGAGGCGAGGTAATACTGGCTCTGGTCCAGGCTGGCTCCCCACGCGAGCACCGGCTTGCCGGTGGCGCGGAAGCGATCCAGCGCGGCACCCACCTCGCGCAGCGAGGCGAAGCCGCCCGCCTGGAGGCGGTCCGGGCGAAGCACGATGCGGGTCACGTGCGCATCCTTCGCGGCGGCATCGATGGCACGCACCATGTCGCGCACCTGCACCTGCTTCACCGCGTCGCCCGACATGCGACCCAGCGCGCGGGACAGGGGTCGGCGCTGTATTGCTCGACGAGTGCCCCCTCCGGCGCCAGCACCAGCACCGTCTGGTCCGTGACCCGGGCACCGCGGCTGCCGAGGAACAGGCCCAGCAGCACCAGGGCGAGCAGACCGAAGAAAAACACGTTGATGACGATCAACCGGGTGAGGTTGATGCCCCGACCCAGCGCACGCATGAAACGGCCGAAGCCGCTGCCGCGACGCGGCGCCACCGGTGGCACGGGCGGCACAGGATGAGGGCGATCGGGCAGGGGCGGCGGCACGGCGTCGTAGCGATCCGACATCTAAGTGAGTTCCTTGACGATGGGGTGCAGCGTAGCGCGTCGGGTCGTCGGCATCACGTGTGGAAAGACACGGGCGCCACGTGGTCGGGACCGGCGCGCCAGCGGGCTCGCGCGCTGCTACGCCAGAACCGCGCGAACAGCAGCACGGCGGCCATGCTCAGCCCGGCGATCAGCCCATCCACATGCCGCGTGCGCCCAGCTGGTGGGGAAACGCCAGCCACCAGCCGATGGGCATGCCTATTCCCCAATAGGCGAACAGGGTGATGACCATCGGCACCCGGGTGTCCTTCAGACCACGCAAGGCGCCATTGGACGCAACCTGGATGCCGTCGGAAAACTGGAACAGGCCGGCCAGGACGAGCAGCTGCGAGGCCATGGCGATCACCGCGGGATCGCCCGTGTAAAGACGCGCGATGGGACCGGGCAGGAGCAGCATGATGCCGGACGACACGCACTGCGTGACCAGCACCAGCACGATGCCGGACATGCCCGCGTAGCGCACCCCCACGGCGTCCCCGCGACCGGCGGCGTTACCCACCCGCACAGTGATCGCCATGGACAGGCCCAGCGGGATCATGAAGGCCACCGAGGCCACGTTGAGGGCCACATGATGGCCGGCCGTGACCGTCTCGCCAAACCGCCCGATCAGCAGGGCAACGGCGACGAACAAGCCCGCCTCCATCAGGAGGGTGACAGCCATGGGCACGCCGATATGCAGCAGCTGGGCGATCTGGCGACGGTCCGGCGGGGCCATCCGCTGGCGGAGATTGAGGTCGCGGTAGTTGCGGTGGCGGAACACGTAGATGCCGAAGCCGATCATCTCCAGCCACAGCACGATCGCCGTGGCGATGCCGCTGCCGCGCGCACCCATCGGCGGGATGCCGAGCTTGCCGTACATCAGCACGTAACCCAGCGGCGCCAGCACCAGCAGGCCGCCGAAGCTGAAATACATGGAGGGCCGGGGCATGGAAAGCCCCTCGGACAACCCGCGCAGGGCGAAGTAGGTGGTGAGCGCCGGCGCCGCGAAACAGATCGCGTGCAGGAAGGCACGCACGTCCGCCCGCATGGACTCGACCACGCCGAACACGTCCATCAGCGGCGAGGCATGCCATACCGCCACGGCCAGCAGCAGGCCGAGCGCCCAGGCGATGTACAGCGCCTGGTGGAACACCGCGCCCACCTCGCCGCGACGCCCCGCCCCATCCAGCTGGGCGACCGTGGGCGGCACGGCCATCATGGTGCCGATGCCGGTGACGATCGCCAGCACCCAGATATTGGCGCCCGTGACCACCGACGCCTGCGTGTGCGCGCCCTGGTGCCCGGCAAGCACGGCGTCGACGACGTTGGTGCCGATGGCGGAAAGCTGCGCGGCGATCATCGGCAGGGCCAACCGGACGGTGGCGCCGATCTCGCGACGGGCGCGGGCGCGGTCGAGGGACATGGGAGGGCAATGACGTGTGGGCCGTCCATTGTAGCGTTCCCCGTGCGATCATCCGACCCCGCAGGGGACAAGGGGAACCCACGGAATGAACGATCTCGAACCATCGGCCGGGCGGATGTGCGCGAATTGCGGCACACCGCTGCAGGGCGAGTTCTGCCATGCGTGCGGCCAGTCCATCGGCAGCGTGCTGAAGCCCGTTTCGCACATGCTGGAAGACGCGGGCGATATCTTCTTCCACATGGACGAGCGCATCGTCCATACGCTGCCGCCGTTGTTCAGCCGGCCAGGTTACCTCACCCTGGAATACTTCTCGGGCCGACGCGTGCGCTATGTCGCACCGTTCCGCCTGATGTTCGTGTTCTGTCTGCTGGCGTTTTTCCTGCTGCACCTGGCCATCGGCGACACGACGTTCGGCGGCAGCGACGGCACGCCCGCGCCGGCCGACGCCGCGGAAGCCTTCGCTTCGGCCAAAACGGCTGACGAGGTGCATACGCTCTATAACGACCAGATCCGCGAAGTGCATGACGCTCGCAACAACCCGGTCATGCCCGCTGCGGCCAAGGCCGGCCTGGGCTTGGCGGCCGGCGTCATCCGTCAGGCCGCCAACGCGCGCCTCACCCAGCTGAACGCGGCGCCCCTGCCCGACCAGGCCGACGAGCCCCTCCCGGAGGCGAGACGCACCGGCGAACAGAAGGTGGCAAGCTGGTTCGGCGATCGGACCAAGATGGACATCGCCTGGCTACCCGCCCCGGTCAACCGGCGCATCGACACCGCGCTGGCCCACTTCAAGGCCAACCTGATCCCGGTGCTCAACGGCGGCGAGCAACGCCAGGAAGCCATGCACCGGATCATCGAAGGCTTCTTCTCGGTGCTGCCCCAGGCCATGTTCGTGATGGTTCCGCTGTTCGCGCTGATCCTCAAGCTGTTCTACGTCTTCCGGCGCCGCCTCTACATGGAGCACGTGATCGTAGCCCTGCACAGCCACGCGTTCCTGTTCCTGTCGCTGATGGCGCTGACCCTGCTCGGCTTCGCCCGGACCGCCATCCAACCCCACCTGGCCGTGGGCGGCAGCCTGATTGGCCTGGTGCAGGTCGCCCTGTGGGTTTGGATGCCGGTCTACCTGCTGCTGATGCAGAAACGCGTCTATCGGCAGGGCTGGGGCATCACCCTGCTGAAGTACTGGCTGATCGGAAGCCTGTATTCCTGGCTGCTGCTCATCGTGGTCGCGGTGGCCTTCCTCATCGGCATGAGCCACTAGGATTTTTTCCTGCACGGCGGCGGTTGTACACAGGCGCGGCAAGCCCTTCGCTTTTGTCAAGGTTTTGCAGGCGCTTGGTGAACGCTTACCACGACCGATTTATAAGTTATTGAAAATATGGTTTATTTCAGTCTGGTTAAAATGTACGCAAGCTAACCGGAAGGGCCTAGCCATGCGCCTTGGGCACCCTCCATCCGCGGCTCATCCACAGACTTATCCACAGCGCTTGTGGATAACATGGAAACCCTCCCGACGGCGGGCACTTACCTCAGTTTCCTCTCCGCCGTGGTGCCAATGGGGTCCAAGCCCATGGTCCACTGGTCAAACCTTGACCAGCGGAATCGGCACACACCGGTAAACTAGGCCTGGCATGACACTCGTTCTCCGCGTCGCCCTCCCGGTGCCCCTGCTCACCCTGTTCGACTACCTGCCGCCGACGGCAGGCGAGGCACGGGCGGGCTCCCGCGTGCGCCTGCCGTTCGGTCGTGGCGAGATGGTGGGTATCGTCGTCGATCCCGCCGCCGAGGCCGCGGTGGGGGTCAAGCGGCTGAAACGGGTCACCGAGGTGCTGGACGATGCGCCCCTGCTCGACGCGGAACTGATAGCGACGCTGGCCTGGGCGGCGGATTACTGGGCGGCCGCGCCCGGCGAGGCCTTCGCCAACGCCTTGCCCCTGGCCCTGCGCGAGCCGCGCGCCCTGCCCGCCACCGACGCGAGACATGGTCGCTCACCCCGGAGGGTCATGCGGCCCGCGAGGCAAGGCGCCGCAAGGGCGGTTCCGCCGCGCTGCTGGACGCGCTGCACGAGGGTCCCCAGGCCGCCGACGAACTGGGCCTGACCTTGCCGGACTGGCGGCTGCCGCGCGACGGCTGGCCGAGGCGGGGCTGGTCGTCCGGCAGGACGACGACGATGCCGGCCCCTTGCTCACCCGCGCGCCCGGCCCGGCGCTGAGCGACGAGCAGGCCACTGCTGTGGCGGCCATCGCCGAGGGGTTCGGCGGGTTCCAGTCCTACCTGCTGGACGGCGTCACCGGCAGTGGCAAGACCGAGGTGTACCTCGCCCTGATCGAGCGCGCGCTGGCGGAAGGCAAGCAGACCCTGCTGCTGGTGCCGGAGATCGGCCTGGCGCCGCAGACGGTGCGCCGCCTGCGCGAGCGACTGGGCGTGGCGATCGAGGTGTTGCACTCGAACCTGGCGGAGGGCGAGCGCGCCCGCGCCTGGCTGCGGGCGCGCAACGGCAGCGCCCGGGTCGTCCTCGGCACCCGCTCGGCCGTGTTCACGCCCCTGCCCTCCGCCGGCCTGATCATCGTGGACGAGGAACACGACGCCTCGTACAAGCAGCAGGAAGGCTTTCGCTACCACGCGCGCGACCTCGCCCTGGTGCGTGCCCGCGCGCACGGCGTGCCGGTGGTGCTCGGTTCGGCCACGCCCTCGCTGGAAACCCTGGGCAACGTCGCCGCCGGCCGCTACCGGCGGCTGGTGCTGAAGGGCCGACCGGGCGCCACGCAATCCACGCGCGTGCAGATCGTCGACATGCGCGCCCAGCGGCTGGACCACGGCATGTCGCCCACCCTGATCAACGCCGTGGCGGCCTGCGTCGAGCGCGGCGAACAGGCGCTGGTGTTCCGCAACCGGCGCGGCTATGCCCCCGTGCTGCTGTGTTACGACTGCGGCTGGCATGCCGACTGCCCGCGCTGCGACCGGCCCATGACCCTGCACGCCGGCCGGCGCCGCCTGATCTGCCATCACTGCGACAACATCACCGCCGTGCCGACGGCCTGCCCCGCGTGTGGCTCGGCCAACATCAGTCCCCAGGGCCAGGGCACCGAGCGGCTGGAGGAAGCTCTCGTCGAGCGCTTCCCCGAGGTGCCGGTGGTGCGCATCGACCGGGAAACCACCCGGCGCAAGGATGCCTTCGGCCAGATTCTCGACGGCCTGCGTGGAGACAAGCCGGCCATCCTCGTCGGCACGCAGATGCTGGCCAAGGGCCACGACCTGCCCAACCTTACCCTGGTGGCCATCGTCGGGGTGGACGAAGGCCTGCACAGCGTCGATTCCGCGCCAGCGAGCGCCTGGCCCAGCTGGTGGTCCAGGTGGCCGGCCGGGCTGGCCGCGCCAGCAAACCCGGCAGCGTGCTCCTGCAGACGCACCACCCCGACCACCCGATGCTGCATGCACTGCTGCGCGGCGGCTACAGCGCGGTGGCCACGGAGCTGCTCGAGGAGCGCCGGCTCCTGGAGCTGCCGCCGCTGTCCCATCAGGTGCTGTTGCGCGCCGATGCGCATGGCCGCGCCGAGGTGGACGAGTTCCTTGCGCAGGCGCATGGCGCCCTGGGCGATCCGGCCGACCTGCGCGTCGCCGGCCCCATGCCCGCGCCCATGCCGCTGAGGGCCGGGCGCCACCGTGGGCAGCTTCTGGTCGAAGCGGGCACGCGCGCACGGCTGCACGGCTTCCTGCGGCCCTGGCAACAGGCGCTGGTGGCCTTGCCCGCGGCACGCAAGGTGCGCTGGTCGCTCGATGTGGATCCCATCGACTTGTATTGAGCTTGCTGAACCGAAACGTGCTGATGCCTGTCCCTTCACGCCGAACGGCGCGACAATAGGGGTCTTATCAGGTAACGGAACCCTCAACGTGACCACTCAGCTCGAGCAACTGCGCAAGATCACCACCGTCGTGGCCGACACCGGCGACATCACCGCCATCGCCAAGTACAAGCCGGAAGACGCGACCACCAACCCGTCCCTGCTGCTGGCCGCCGCCGGCATCCCCGCGTACTCGGGCTATATCAACGAAGCCATCGACTGGGCGAAAAGCCAGGGCAACAGCCGCGACCAGCAGCTGACCGACGCCGGCGATCGCCTGGCCGTGCTGGTCGGCCGCGAGATCCTGAAGATCGTGCCGGCCGCGTGTCCACCGAAGTGGACGCACGCCTCTCCTTCGACACCAACGCGTCCATCGAGAAAGCCAAGCGCCTGATCGGCTTCTACGAAGACATCGGCATCAAGAAAGAGCGCATCCTGATCAAGCTCGCCTCCACGTGGGAGGGCATCCGCGCTGCGGAGAAGCTGCAGAAGGAAGGCATCAACTGCAACCTCACGCTGCTCTTCAGCTTCGAACAGGCCGTGGCCTGCGCCGAAGCCGGCGCGTTCCTCATCTCGCCCTTCGTCGGCCGCATCTTCGACTGGTACGTGGCCAACACCGACAAGAAGACCTACGAACCGGCGGAAGATCCCGGCGTGCAATCCGTGCGTCGCATCTACGACTGGTACAAGCTGCACGGCTACGAGACCGTCGTGATGGGCGCCAGCTTCCGTAACATCGGCCAGATCCAGGCCCTCGCCGGCTGCGACCGCCTGACCATCTCGCCCAACCTGCTCAAGGAACTGGAAGAGAACACCAGCGACCTGCCGGTCGCACTGAAGGACAGCGGCCGCCGCGAAGACAAGCCGGCCCGCATCGACGAAGCCAAGTTCCGCTGGGGCCACAACGAGAACGCCATGGCCACCGACAAGCTGGCCGAAGGCATCCGCAAGTTCGCCGTCGACCAGCGCAAGCTCGAAGAACTGCTGGGCGCGAAGCTGTAAAACCCGCTCACCGCTGCACCCAAAAAGGGCCGACCCACGTCGGCCCCTTTTTCATGCGTCCGCCAGCATACGATGAATGTAGGAGCGACGATGTCCGCGAACCCTCCCCCCCCCTATCGCAAACGAAGCCGCACCCCCAAATCCCTGCTGGCGGTTCCGAACGCAAGGCAACGTGAATTCGCGGACATCGTCCGCTCCTACACATGCAAGCACATGCCGAGACAGAGCTTCAGCGGCGGAGCTTGAGGCGCATCAGTCGCTTTATCGCTGCGCCATACGGCGGCCTGAGCATCGCCGTCACGTCGAAACGCGCCTGCCGGTAGACAGGCCGTGCATGACTGAAAGTAAGAAATCCCGTCTTGCCATGATATGCACCGATCCTGATGCGCCGATACCGCCGAACGGCAAATCGTCCATCGCCAGGTGCATCACTGTATCGTTGATCGTGACGCCGCCGACCACCGTGCGTGACAGCACGCGCTCCTGTTCCGCCACATCGTTGCCGAAGTAATAAAGACTGAGCGGCCGCTCGTGCCGGTTGACATACGCGATGGCGTCGTCGATACCGTCGTAGGGCAACACCGGCAAGATCGGACCGAAGATCTCGTCGCGCATGACGTCCATCGTGTCGTTGGCGTTGAGCACCGCCATCGGCGGGATACGGCGATCTGCCCTGGCAGCCAACGCACCGACGTCAAGACTGGCGGGTACGGCACCTTCCTTATCCGTCTCGTCGGGAACAAGGACGCGTACCGTGGCACCTCCAGCACGCGCCGTATCGAGGTAACCCATCAATCGCGCATGATGCCGATCGTTGACGATAGCAGTGTAGTCAGGATTGTCCCGCCACGTCGGAAACATCACCCCCGCCGCACGCGAAAGCGCGGCCACAAACGCCTCGACACGATCGCGCGGCACCAGCGCATAGTCCGGCGCCACGCACATCTGCCCGGCATTGAGCGTCTTGCCGAACATCAATCGACGCGCCGCGAGATCCAGGTCGGCATCGCGACCGACTATGGCCGGCGACTTGCCGCCCAGCTCCAGCGTCACGGGCACGAGGTGCTCCGCTGCCGCACGCACGATATGCTTCGCCACCGAGGTGGCACCGGTGAACAACAGATGGTCGAAGGGCAGCCGGGAAAACGCCTCGCCCACGTCCGGGCCACCGGTCACCACGGCGATCTCGGTCTCGTCGAACGCGGTGCCGATCATCTGCTGCATCAGCGCCGAACAGCGCGGCGTGAGTTCGGACGGCTTGATCATCGCGCGTTTGCCCGCGGCGAGTACGCCCGCCAGCGGGGCAAAGGTTAGGTTGAACGGGAAGTTCCACGGCGAGATGACGCCCACCGTCCCCTTGGGCAGGTAGTCCACCCACGCGCGTGCACCCAGCAGCGCCAGCGGTGAAGGCGACACCGCGCGGCGCTCGCGGCGCATCCATGTCCGCACATGCCGCTTCGCGTGCTTCAACGGCTCGATGGACGCCGCCACGTCGGTAAACAGCGAGGCATCCACGCTACGGTGGCCGAAGTCCTCGCGCAGCGCGTGCGTGATGGCGTCCGCGTGGTCGACCAGCAAGCCGATGGCCCGGTCGAGGCGGTCGATGCGCGTTTCCGCCGAGGGCGGGCCTTCGGCGAGCTGCGCGGCTTTCTGGCGGTCGAGGATGGTCTGCATCCGGCCAGTGTAAGCCCGGATGCGTGATCAGGTGGCGGACGCGGACCAGCCACCGCCCAGGGCGCGGATCAGCTGCACGCTGGCACGCAGCTGCCGTGTTTCCAGGTCGATGACGCTTCGGCGGGCATCCAGTGCCGTCGTCTGCGCCTGCACCACGTCCAGGTAGCCCACGGCGCCTTCCCGGTAGCGGTTCATCGACAGGTCGACGGAGCGCTGGGCCGCATCGGCGGCGGCGCGCTGGTCGTTCAATGCGGCGCCCAGATCGAGTAGCAGGGTGAGGTTATCCTCGACCTGGGCGAACGCGTTGAGCACCACGTCGCGGTACCGCGCGCCGGCTTCGTCCGTCGCCGCTTGCGCCTGCGCGACCACGGCCTTGCGGCGACCGCCATCGAACAGTTGAGCGCCAGCGTCGCCCGATCGCCCAGAAGCGGTTGGCGCCGTGGCGATGCTGCCCCATGACGAACTCTGCCGCCGCCCTGCCCGTCCAGCGTCAGCTGCGGGTAGAACGCGGATTTCGCCACGCCGATACGCGCATTGGCGGCAGCCGTGCGTCGCTCCGCCGCAGCGATGTCGGGGCGACGCTGGAGGATCAGCGACGGCACTTCCAACGGATGGTCGGCACCTTGACCTGCCCGTCGTCGGCCGCGAGCTGGAAGTTCGAGGCCGTATCGCCCACGAGTACGGCGATCGCGTGAAGCACCAGTGCCCGCTGTGCCTGCGCCTGGGTCAGCTGCGATTTCGCACTGGACAGCTGGGTCTGCGCGCGCGCCACGTCAAGCCCGGAAGCGATGCCGCCGTCATGCCGCGACTGCGTCAGCTTCAGTGCCCGGGCGAACGCGTCGATGCTTTCCCAGCACCGTGACCTGCCGGTCGAAACCGTTGAGCTGCAGGTAGCTGTCGGCCAGCTGCGCCTGCAGGCTGAGGCGCGCAGCGGCGAGATCGTCCGCGGCGGCCACCTGCTCGGCCTTGCCCGCAGTGACGGTATCGCGCACGCGTCCCCACAGGTCCACTTCGTAATCCAGCTGCGCGCCGATCGTGTAAGAGTTGTAATACGACGGCGAGGTGGCACCGCGCAAAGGCCGGCTATCCGACTCGCGGTTGCGCGTGCCGTTGGCATTCACGCCGATCTGCGGGAACAGGCCGGCGCGCACCGGCGCAACACGGCTTCCGACTGTTCGTAATGCGCCAGCGCGGCGGCCAGCGACGCATTGTTGGCCAGCAGCTTCGCTTGCAGCGCATCGAGGCGGGCATCCCCGTAAAGGGTCCACCAGCTGTCGCGCGCCAGGCGATCGGCGGGCTTCGCCTCCGTCCACGGCGACACGGCGTTGGCGTACTGCGGTGCCACGGGCACGTCGGGAGCCCGGTACGGCGGTGCCAGCGAACATGCCGTCATGCCGACAGCGACCAAAGCCGCCAACGCGACGCGCTCAGGCCGGCGCATGGGTGTCCTCCGCCTTCTTCGGTGCGTTGACCCGCACGTGTCGCCATCCGCCAGCCCGTCGGGCGGGCTCTCGATGAGACGATCGCCGCGGGCGATCCCGGAGGACAATTGCACGGTCTTGCCCATGTCGCGCGCGACAGTGACGGTGCGGAAGCTCACCTTGTCGTGCGCATCGAGCACCGCGACGCGCAGCCCACGGTCGTCGAAGACCAGCGCGCTGGCCGGGACGCTGAACAACGCGGCGTTACCCGGCAGGTCGAAGGTCACGCTGGCATAGGCACCGGGCAGCAGCGTGCCTTCGGCGTTGTCGACGGACACCTGGACCAGCGTGGTGCCCGTGGCCGCGTTGATGGCGGACGACGAGGATTCCACGATCCCGGTGAAGGTACGCCCGGGGTATTCCGGCACGGTGAGCTTCACGGTCGATCCCTGCTTGATCGACGGCGCATCGTTCTGCGGCACGTTGACGTACATGCGCAGCTTGCGCGTGTCGGAGACCACGAACAACTCCTGGCCACCGCCGCCCGCGTTGATCAGCGCGCCCACATCCGTCTCGCGCGCCGTCACGGTACCGTCGAACGGCGCGGTGAGCCGGGCAAAGCCCTTCAGCGCCTGGATACGCTCCAGGTTGGCCTGCGCCGCGGCGGCGAGCGCGTGCTTGGCCTCGTAATCGCCCGTCTTCTCGTCCACTTCCTGGCGGGACACGGAGTCGGAATCGCTCATCGATTTCCAGCGCTTCGCCGTGGTCTGCGCCAGCGCCTCGTTGGCGCGCGCACTGGCCAGGTCGGCCCTGGCCTGCAGCAGCTGCTGGTCCAGGTCGGGCGTTCTCGATCTCGGCCAGCACGTCGCCGGCCTTCACCTTCTGGCCGATGTCCGCTTTCCAGTACTTGAGGTAACCGCTGGTGCGCGCGTAGATCGGCGCGCGGGCATAGGCCTGCAACCGGCCGGGCAGGTTGAGCTCGCCGCCGCCCTGTCCGCCCTGCGGCTCGACCACGTTCACCGTCGGCACGGCCTGTTCGTCCGTCCAGGCGCGCAGCTTGTGCGAGTCGTTGGCGCGCGTGGCGACACCGGCGACGACGATCGCCAGCACCACGATGACGGCGATGATGCCGACGATGCGCAGACGACGCGGCGGTGGGGTATGCAAAGTATCAGGCGACATGGACGGGCTCTCCGGAGGCTTCGCCGGTGGTGGTGTGGGGGACACATGGCCGCGACGGCCGTGGATGATGCTGAAAACGACGGGGACGAAGAGCAGCGTGGCGATCGTGGCGAAGATCAGGCCACCGATCACCGCACGGCCGAGCGGCGCGTTCTGCTCACCGCCCTCGCCCAGGCCCAGCGCCATCGGACCCATGCCGATGATCATCGCCAGCGCGGTCATCAGCACCGGACGGAAGCGGACGAAGCCGCCTTCGAGCGCCGCGGCAGTGGCGTCGCCGAGCTCGGCCAGGCGCTCGCGACAGAAGCTGACCACCAGGATGGAGTTGGCGGTGGCCACGCCCATGCACATGATCGCGCCTGTCAGCGCGGGCACCGACAGCGTGGTGTGCGTGGCGAACAGCATCCAGACGATGCCGGCGATGGCCGCCGGCAAGGCGGTAACGATCACGAACGGATCGCTCCACGACTGGAAGTTGACCACGATCAACAGGTAGATCAGCACGATGGCGCCGAGCAGACCGAAGATCAGCCCGGAGAACGCGTTGTTCATGGTCTGCACCTGACCCAGCAGCGCGACGCTCGACGCCTTGGGCAGGTCCTTCTTGTGCGCGTCGATGATGCTCTGGATATCCGCCGCCACGGCCCCAGGTCGCGATCCTGCGTGGTGGCGTAGATCTCCACCATGGACTGGATGTTGTACTGGCTGACCACCGCGTTGGTGGCCGACCGCTCGATGGTCGCGAAGCCGCCGAGGATCTGCGAACCCGCCGTGCCGCTGCTGGGCGTCACCGGCACGTTCTCGAGATCGGCCAGCGTGTCCATGGCGTATTGCGGCGCTGCATCACGATGGGATACGACACGCCGTTCTGCGGGTTGAGCCAGTAGGTGGGCGCGATCTGGCTGGAGCCGGCCAGGTTCACGCCCAGGCTGCTGGTGACATCGCGCGCGGTGATGCCGACCTGCTGGGCCTGGCTGCGATCCATGTTCACGTTGAGGGTGGGGTTGGCCTGCGATTGCTGGATACGCGCATCGGCTACGCCGGGCACGCGGCGGATCTCACGCAACAGGCGATCGGCATAGGCGAAGTTGGCCGACAGGTTGGGGCCGCGCACTTGCAGGTCGATCGGCGCGGGCGAGCCGAAGTTGAGGATGGCTGATGATGTCCGCCGGCGGGAACGAGAACGTCGTGCCCGGAAATTCCCTCGGCAGTTTTTCGCGCAGCGTGCGGATGTAGTCGGCCGTAGGCGCGCGCCCCTCGTTCAGCGCGATCTGGATGTCGCCATCCTGCGCACCGATGGTGCCGGTGTGTTTTTGTAGGCGTTGTTGATACCGAGTTGGACAGGCCGATGTTGTCCACCAGCGTGCCCAGTTCTTCCCGCGGGATGATACGACGCACGGCGTTGCTCACCTGGGCGAAGATGCGCGCGCTTTCCTCCACGCGCGAACCGACCGGTGCCCGCACATGCATGAGGATCTGGCCGGAATCCACCGACGGGAAGAAGTTCCGCCCCAACATCGGCACCAGCCCGAACGACAGCACCACGAACGCCATGAAGACGATCACGAAGACCTTGCGGTGCGCGAGCGCCATGCCGAGCAGCCCGTGGTAACGCTCGCGGACCGCATCGAAACGCGCCTCGAAGCCTCGCTGGAAACGCACCAGCGGATTGCGCGACGGCGCCTTGCCCTCGCCATGCGGATCGTCGTGCGTATGCGGATGCAGCAGGTACTTCGCCATCGTCGGCACCAGCGTGCGCGAGAGGATGAACGACGCGATCATCGCGAACATCACCGCCTCGGCCATCGGCACGAACAGGAAGCGCGCCACACCGTTGAGGAGAACATCGGTACGAACACGATGCAGATGCACAGCAGCGACACGAAGGCGGCGTGACGATCTGCGCGGCGCCGTCGAGGATCGCCGTCTCCACGTCCTTGCCCTGCTCGAGGTGCCAGTTGATGTTCTCGATCGTCACGGTGGCGTCGTCGACCAGGATACCCACGGCCAGCGCCAGGCCACCCAGCGTCATGATGTTCATGGTCTCGCCGATCGCCGAGAGGCGGCGATCGAGCCCAGGATCGACAGCGGGATCGACGTGGCGATGATGACGGTGGAGCGCCAGCTGCCGAGGAACAGCAGGATCATCAGGCTGGTCAGCGCGGCGGCGATCACGCCCTCGCGCGCCACGCCCTCGATGGCACCGCTGACGAACAGCGACTGGTCGCCGATCGGTTTGATCTGCAACGACGCAGGCACGGATTCCTTCAACCCGGCGACGCGGTCCTTGATGCCCTGGATGATCGCCAGCGTGGAGGCGGAGCCGTTCTTCAGCACCGTCATCAGCACGGAGCGGTTGCCGTCCCATGCACGATATTGGTCTGCGGCGGTGAGCCGTCGCGCACGTGGGCTACGTCGCGAATGTACACGGTGGCGCCGTCGACGGACTTCACGGGCAGGTTGCCCAGTTCGTCGATCACCGAAGGCGCGTTGTTGAGTTGCAGCGTGTACTCGAACCGGCCGATCTTCTGCGTACCCACCGGGGTGATGAGGTTCTGCGCGGCCAGGGCGTTGGCCACGTCCTGTGCGGACAGCCCGCGCGCCTGCAACGCACCCGGGTCGATGTCGATCTGCACTGGCGCGTTTTGCCGCCGAACGGATACGGAATGGCGGCGCCCGGCACGGACGTCAATTGCGGACGGATGACGTTGAGGCCCAGGTCGCCCAGGTTCTGCTCGGTCAGGCCCTTGCCGGACAGGGCCAGCTGGATGATCGGCACCGTTGAGGCGCTGTAGTTGAGCACGAGCGGCGGGTGATGCCCCGGCGCAGCTGTTTCAGAAGCGTCTGCGCAATCGCGGTGACCTGCGCATTGGCGGTGCGGATATCCACGGTCGGCTGGAAGAAGGATCTTGACGATGCCGAAGCCCTGGATCGAGTTGGCCTCGATATGCTCCACGTCGTTCACCGTCGTCGTCAGCACGCGCTCGAACGGCGAGGTCACGCGGCCGGCCATCTGGTCGGGCGGCAGTCCGGTGTACTGCCACACCACCGCGATGACCGGGATGCGGATGTCCGGAAAGATATCCGTCGGCGTGCGCAGCGCCGCCAGCGGACCCACGATGAGGATCAACAACGCGAGGACGATGAAGGTATACGGTCGCGTGAGTGCGATCCGGACGATGCCGATCATGGGAAAGGATTCCGTGCGCGAATGCTGCGTCGCGGCGAAGTTTGCCCCCATGGGCCCGCAGGCCGTAGTTAAGATTTCTTTAGGCGGGCACCGCGGGACAGGTCACGGAGAACACGGCACCGCGCTCGTCGCCGCCGACCGCAAGCGAATAGCCATGCAGTCTCACGATGGCACTGACGATCGCCAGCCCCAGGCCACACCCGGGTTTGGCGCGGGTTTCGTCGGCACGATAGAAGCGCCGGAACACCGCTTCGCGCTCACCCTCCGGAATCCCCGGACCCGTGTCGGCGATGTCGATGCGTGCCTCGCCGGAAGCGTCCGTCAAGGCCACCATGTACACCGTGCCGTGGTCGGGGGTGAACTTGATGGCGTTGCCGACGAGGTTGGCGAAGGCCTCGAACATGAGCTGCGGATCGCCGCGCAGCGGCGGCAGCGCACCCACTTCCAGCCGGAAATCCTGGCCGCGATCCTCCGCCAGCGGGGCGTAGAACTCATGCACGTTACGCAGCACGGCCCCGATGTCGAGCGGCTCGAAGCACGCGCTGCGCTGGCGATCCTCCAGCTCCGACACGCGCAGCAAGGCGCGGAAGCGCCCCAGTACCGTATCGATGTCGGCCACGCAGGCCTCCAGTGCATCGCCTTCGGGTAACTCGGCAAACTGTTGTTGCAGGCGATAGAGCCGCGTGCGCACACGCGTGAGCGGCGTGCGCAGGTCGTGGGCGATGTTGTCGGTCACGCCCTTGACCTCGCCGAGCAGTCGCTCGATCTCGCCCAGGGCCGTGTTGACGGTGGCGGCAAGCAGGTCGACCTCGTCGCCGCCGCGCGTCACAGGCAGGCGCACGCTGAGATCGCCCTCGCGGATGGGCGCCATCGCCTGCTGGATGGCACGGATGCGCCGCGCTGGGCCACGCGCGATCAGCACCCCGCCCAGCACGCCGGGGATCAGCGTAAGCGACAGTCCCCACAGCAGGCCGCGGCGAATGATCGCGCCCAGGCCATCGATGGTCGTGCTGTCCTTGGCCACCACCAGCCGCTGTCCGCCGGGTAGCAGGCGAGTGATGCCGCGGGCGCGCAGCGGTGAGCGATGTGCGGAAGCAAGCACGTTGGCCTGCACCGAGGTCACGACGCCGTCTTCCGTGAGTTCGACCGGCACATGCGCGATGTTGCCCGCGATACGCCGGCCGTCAGCCGCGAACAGCCCGACCCACATGAAGCCCTGCACGTCGACGGCGCTGGCGGCTTCCACGGTTTCGGGCAGGCGATGCGGGTCGGTGGTTTCCAGGTAATGGATACGCGCGGCCAGCATCTGGTCGACCACGCCGGTCAGGTAGCGCGAGGTTTCCCACTGCACCACGCCCAGCAGTACCACGCACCAGATCGCGAACAGCGCCCCATAGATGAGGATCAGTCGCGATGTGGCGGAGCGCCAGGCGTCAGTCAGCGGGCGCAAGCAGGTATCCCGATCCGCGCACGGTGCGGATCAGCGGCGGCTGGCCACTGCCGTCGATCTTGCGGCGAAGGCGTCCGATATGGACGTCGATGACATTGGTACCCGGATCGAAATGAAAGCCCCAGACGTGCTCGAAGATCATCTGCCGCGTCACCACCTGGCCCGCGTTGCGCATGAGGAACTCGAGCAGGCGAACTCGGTGGGCAGAAGAGTGAGCGGCTGGCCGTTGCGCGCATGGCGTTGTGCTTGACCAGGTCCAGTTCCAGGTCGGCCACGTGCAGACGGGTCTCGTTCGCGCTGCGCCGCCGGCGACGCAGCAGCACTTCGGCGCGCGCGGCCAGTTCGTCCGGCGAAAAGGGCTTGGTGAGGTAGTCGTCGCCGCCGGCGCGCAGTCCACGGACACGCTCATCCACATCGGACAAGGCGCTGATCATCAAGACGGGGTGTCGATGCGGCGCTGGCGCAACGCGGACACGATGTCGATGCCGTCCATGCCGGGCAGCATGCGATCGAGCGTGATGATGTCGTAGCCGTCGGCCAGGGCGCGGGTAAGGCCGTCGCGGCCATTGGCCACCCAATCGGCACTGAGGCCGTGCGCGGCCAACTCCGCGACGATATCGCGCGCGGTGACTTCATCGTCCTCGATGACCAGGGCCTTCGGCATCCGCAGCGACTCCCGAGCAATACGACATGGAACAACGGAAAACGGCCCCGAGGGGCCGTTCCGGATCTTACGCCCAACGCGGCACTCAGGCAGCGATGGCGACGCGCATCTTCTTCATGGCATTCGCTTCGATCTGGCGGATGCGCTCGGCGGAAACGCCATACTCGTCCGCAAGATCCTGCAGCGTGGCCTTGTTGTCCTCGGCCAGCCAGCGACGCTGGATGATGTCGCGCGAGCGGGCATCCAGGTTGCCGAGCGCCGACGACAGCGCGCCCATCTGGTGTTGCTCGCATCTTCCTCGGCGAGGTTGTCGTACGGATCGGCGCCCTCGTCGACGAGGAACGCCGCCGGTGCCGGCTTGTCGTCATCATCGGCATCGGCCGGGGCTTCGAAGCCGACGCGCGACCCGACAGGCGCGATTCCATCTCGCGCACCGTGGCCTCGGGAACGCCCAGGTCGTGGGCGACCACCCGCACTTCTTCCGCGTTCATCCAGCCAAGGCGCTTCTTGCTCTTGCGCAGGTTGAAGAACAGCTTGCGCTGAGCCTTGGTGGTAGCGACCTTCACGATGCGCCAGTTACGCAGGATGAACTCATGCATTTCGGCGCGGATCCAGTGCACCGCGAAACTGACCAGGCGAACGCCCTGATCCGGGTCGAAACGCTTGACCGCCTTCATCAGGCCAATATTGCCTTCCTGGATCAGGTCGGACAGCTGCAGGCCGTAGCCGTTGTAGCCACGGGCCACGTGAACCACGAAGCGCAGGTGGGACATGACTAGCTGCTTGGCGGCGTCCAGATCGGCGTCGTCACGGAAGCGACGCGCCAGCGACTGCTCTCGTCTAGGCTGAGCACCGGGATGCGATGGACTGCCGAGATGTAGGAATCCAGACTGCCGACGACGCTCGGGGCCCGTAGTTACGGGTAACGAGAGCTTGGGACATGTGTGGAACCTCCAAAAGTCTGTATGCAGATTAGCAGTCCCGAGGGAGAGTGCTAAGTCAGCCCGAAGTTCATCGGTTAACTGTACGCCATGGTACAGAAATACCCCCGGTCTGTCCAGACGGGACACCGGGGTATTCAGGAGGCAGACGGATACGCGCCGCCAAAAAGGGACAGCGCGGCCGTCGCGAAGGACATGGTGTGTCCTTCGTGCCTACAGTCATTGGGCAAGGGCTGGCTTTAAAGAGTTCGGTGCTCACCTAGCCTGCGGCCATGGCACTGCGGTTTCCACCTCGAGCCGGCACCCTGACGATCTGTCGCTTCCGGCGCCCGGCGCGGTCGCGGCTGCCGAGATGGTCAAAACCCGCCCCGTCATAGTCGTGAGTAGGATTTTGCGAGGGAGGCACGGTTAGCGACCGTCATACCGGTGAGCATGACCAGACCGAACGTGCCGCGTCGTTGGCATGTACCCGTTCCTGCTGAGTAATGCCTCATGGCTGGCGCGAAAGCCAGGAGAGCGCTGGGCCAAGTGCGACATGGTTACCACAGTGAGCCTCGAGAGACTAAGCATGGCAGAGCCTCGCCGCCATGCAGGCAGGCCGGTACATGGCGCAGGCGAAATCGACGAGCGAACACTTCGCCAGATTCGCGAGGCGCTCAAGTACATCTTCGAACTTTTCTGAAAAATGGAGTTTCGAACGCTAACCCGTTGACCGAATGCACGCCGCCCCTTAACGTCCCGTGTCAGTCGGCTCGCCCGACCTCAAGACCTCGACGAGACCTTCGGGTGATCGCCGGGCAGACCGAAGCGTGATGACAAGCGCCTCGGATCTTACCAGCCCGCGAGCGCAGGCTCGCGGGCTTTGTCATGCCTGGGGCAAGAGTTCCGCTTTAGGCGGGAGCGACCAGTCGATCGGCGCCTCGCCACGGGATTCAGGTACGCGTTCGCCTTGGCGAAATGCCCGCACCCCAAG
Organism: Leptodermis oblonga; assembly: GCA_016801395.1. Lineage (NCBI taxonomy): Eukaryota > Viridiplantae > Streptophyta > Magnoliopsida > Gentianales > Rubiaceae > Leptodermis > Leptodermis oblonga. The sequence continues at coordinate 242,683 of VMRK01000492.1, forward strand.
AAACCCGGTGCGCGGACAGCGGCGAGGGGTGCACGCTGCGCAGCACCAGGTGGCGCTTTCCATCGATCAGCTGGCCCTTCTTCTGGGCATGGCTTCCCCACAGGAGAAACACCAGGCCCTCGCGCTCGCGATTCAGCGCGTCGATCGCGGCGTCCGTGAAGCCCTCCCAGCCCTTGCCCTGGTGCGATGCCGCCTGCCCCGCTTCGACGGTGAGCACGGCGTTGAGCAGCAGTACCCGCGGTCGGCCCAGGGAGTGAGGCAGCCATGATCCGGGCGCGGGATGCCCAGGCTATCCTCGATTTCCTTGAACATGTTCTGCAGCGACGGTGGCACCCGTACGCCGGGGCGCACCGAGAAGCTGAGCCCATGCGCCTGGCCGGGGCCATGGTAGGGATCCTGGCCGAGGATGACCACGCGGACGCGGTCGAACGGCGTGTGCGCGAAGGCGTTGAAGATCTCTGGGCCGGCGGGAAGATCGCCTTGCTGCCGCCTTCTCTTCCCGCAGGAAATGCGACAGGGCCAGCATGTCCGGCCGGTCGAGGTAAGGGCCGATCCGCTCCTTCCAGGACGGCTCCAGCTTGATGCGATCGTTCAATCCCGTGTCCTTTCGCGCAGGTGCAGCGCCACCCGCAACTGGAACAGCAGCTTGGTGATGAGCAGTTTTTCCTCGACGGGCTTCTCGACCAGGTCGTTGGCGCCCGCACGAAGCAGCGCGGCCTGGTTGGCGGGGTTTTCGTCGCCGGTCATGATGAGCGTGGGCAACCGTCCCTTGCCGTAGCCAAACTCGTTGCGGATGCGCTCGACCAGGTCGCCGCCCGTGAGCTCGCCTTTCAGGCTGACGTCGGTCAACACGATATCCGCCCCCATCCGCCCCTGGGATTTCGCCTCGTGAAGGTGGGCCAGGGCGTCTTCCGCACTGATCACGTGATGCACGGTCAGGCCGTATTTTTCCATCATGCGCCGCGTGGCCAGCGCGACCACGCGGCTGTCCTCGACGTAGAGCACCTCGCCCTCCGCGCCCCCTTCCGGGCGGACGTAGCCGCGGATGAATTCGGCCAGGGCCTCGAAGCCCAGCGACTTGTCGAAGTAATCGGTGACGAACTCGCCCAGTTCACGCCGATGAAGGCGCTCCTCGACGTCACCCGAGACGACCACGATGGGCATGTAGATCTGAGGCCCGGATTCGCGCACGAAGCGAGCCACGTCCAGGCCATCCATGTCGGGCAGGCGCAACGCCACGGTGACGAAATCGAACACGCCGCGTTGCAGTTCGACCTGGGCCTCCGCGCCCGTGGACACGCCCACGATCTCCACGCCCGGCACTTCCGCGGTCACGACACGGGAAATGAGCTGGCGCACGACGCGGGACCCGTCGACCAGGAGCATTCGCGGCGCCGTGCCGGCCACGCCCGAACCGATGTGAGTCGCCACCCGGATACCCCCCTGTCAGACTGCCGCGGCGCGGCGGATCTGCCGCGCGCTGACCAGCCGCGCGCCCAGCCAGCCGAGCAGGGCCGCGGCGAACGGCACCGAAAGCAGCAACCAGGCCGGCAGGCCACCGAAACTGACGCTGCCGTCGTAGGCCGCGGCGAGGCGTCCGACCGGCCCGACCATCGCCAGTTCCAGTGTCACGGCCAGCACCACCGCCAGCACACCGGCGAGGAAGCCGAGCCAGATGCCCGCGTACAGGTAGGGCCGACGCACGAAGGGCCGGCTGGCACCGATCAGCAGCAGCACGCCGATCTCCGCGCTCCGGCTCTGGATATCGACCCGGATGGTATTGCCCACGACCAGCAGTGCGGCGATGCCGAGCAGCGTAGCAAGCAGGCTCACGGCACGCGTACCGACGCCGAGCAGGGCATCCAGGCGCTGCCGCCATGCACCGGTGTCCTGCACCATGTCGACCCCGGGCGTGGCTTTCATCGCCTCGACCAGACGGCCGGCATCGTCGGCGGACAGGCCGGGGCGTGGCTGCACCGAGAGCACATAGGGCAAGGGATTCACGTCAAGCGACTGCAGCGACCCGGAAAACCCCTGGACCTCGGCCAGTTCGTCCAGGCCGTCCTTGGGCGTGCGCACGACCACGTCGGCCACTTCGGGCCGCCCACGCAAGGCGGAGGCGGCGGTCTCCGCCATGGCACCGTTCTGCCCCGGCTTCATGAAGGCGCTGATGGACTGGTTGCGACCGAGGGCATCACCCATGCGTTCGACGTTGCCCAGCAAAAGATAGAACGCCAGCGGCAACGCCAGCGCCACACCCATGACCGCCACGGTGAGCAGGGTGCTCAGCGGACGCGCGGCCAGGCGGCGCAGGCTGATCGAGAGGCTCCATGCGTGATGCTCGCGCCAGGCGCCCATGCGACGCGCTTCGCTGCGCTGGGTCTTGGCGGGTTCGGCGGCGCGGCGGGTGTCGCGAGCGGCGTTCATACCACCTCCGTGGCGGGCACGTCGGCCACCAGCTTGCCGTGATCGAGAACGACCACGCGCTTCTTCATCCGCTTGATGAGCATGAGGTCGTGGCTGGCGACGAGCACGGCGGTGCCCACCTGCTGGAACTCGGCGAACAGGGTCATGATTTCCATCGCCAGCTGGGGATCGAGGTTGCCGGTAGGCTCGTCGGCGATCAGCACGGCGGGCTTGGCGACGATGGCGCGCGCGATGCCCACCCGCTGCTGCTCGCCCGTGGACAGGGCATCGGGCAATTGCTTCTCGTAACTGAGCAGGCCGACTTTCTCGAGCGCCGCGCGCACCCGGCGCGAACGATCCGCAGGCGCGATGCCGGCAATGACCAGCGGCAATTCGACATTGGCGAACACGCTGCGATCCATCAGCAGCGGTGGTCCTGGAAGACCATGCCCAGCTTGCGGCGGATACGGGGAATGTCCGCCGAGCGAACCGTATTGAGCTTCTGGCCGTCGAGAGTGACGACGCCGTTGGTCGGACGCTCGATCATGGCCAGCAGCTTGAGCAGCGTGCTCTTGCCCGCGCCGGAATGGCCAGTCACGAAGGCCATCTCGCCCGCCGCGACCTGGAAGGAGACGTCGGTAAGGGCCTGGTGATCGCCCTCGTATCGTTTGCTCACCAGATCGAAACCGATCACCGCGTCACCCGTTGGCTGTTCAGCCTCAGAGGATAAGGGATGTCGTGACGGTTTTGCGGGCCGCCTTCACGCAGGCGGCCCGCGCGTGCTTTAGCGGCTGCCGAACAGGCGGCCGATGCGGCGGAAGAAACCGACCTTCTTCTCGTGTGTCTTTTCCACGGGAGCCGGCGCGGAAGCGGGGCGGTTCGCCGCCACCTGGCGCGACGGACGACGACCCTGGCTGGCCTCCGCCGACGTCTCGTCCGACCGGCGCGCACCCGGCGACGCCGACGGGCGATCGCCCGTGGCCGCTGCCTCGGCCACCTGCTGGCCGTCGGCCGCCACATCCAGGCCTTCCCGTGCGCCACGACCACGGCCGCCACGACGGCGGCGACGCTTCTTCACGGTGCCGTCGGCGGCCATGGCCTCGGCGGCGGCCGGCAATTGCTCGACCGACTCCGCCACCACGACCGTCTTCATCGGCACTTCGGTGGACGCCGCGGTGAAACCGCCCACGGGCTGGTCTTCGCGCGGCGGACGCGGGCGACGCTCGCGGCTGGCCGGGCGTTCGCCGGAGCGTGACGACCCGCCGCGACCGTCGCGGCCGGCACGACCACCCTTCTCCGGCGGCGCGCCGCGGGTGGGGATGTGGCCACCGGTGTCGTTCGGATCGTCCACTTCGTCCTGCACGCCATCCGCGCGGGGGCGCGGGGCAGGCATGACCAGCATCTTCGCGTCGATGGACGCGGTGGGGATCTTCTGGTTGATGTAGGTCTCGATGTCCGGCAGGCCCATCGCGTAGAGGTCGCACGCGAAGCTGATCGCATCGCCCTCGGCACCCAGGCGCGCGGTGCGACCGATGCGGTGCACGTAGTCTTCGGCGTCCTGCGGCAGGTCGTAGTTGAAGACGTGGCTGACCGCCGGGATGTGCAGGCCGCGCGCGGCCACGTCGGTGGCCACGAGCAGGTCGATCTGGCCGTCCTGGAAGCGCTGGAGCAGCTTCTGGCGCTTCACCTGCGGCACGTCGCCCGAGATGGCGCCGACGCGGAAGTTGTGTCGCTTCAGGCGATCGGTGATGCGCTCGGCGGCGGCCTTGGTGTTGACGAAGATGATGCTGCGCTCGGTCTTGCTCTCTTCGAGCAGGTTGAGCAGCAGCGGCATCTTCTCTTCCTTGGAGGGGAAGTAGACGACCTGGCGGACCCGGTCGGCGGTGACGTTTTCCGTTTCCACCACCAGTTTCTCGGCCTCGTGCATGTGTTCGTAGGCCAGTTCCAGCACGCGGTGGCTGAGCGTGGCGGAGAACAGCAGCACCTGGCGCTTCTCGCGGGCCGGCAGGCGACGGAAGATGAAGCGGACGTCCTTGATGAAGCCGAGGTCGAACATGCGGTCGGCTTCGTCGATGACCATGACCTCGACCGCGCCGAAGCCGAAGACATCCTGCTTGTAATAGTCGAGCAGGCGACCCGGCGTGGCGATGATGATGTCGCAGCCGTCGCGCAGCTGCTGGCGCTGCTTGTCGTAATCCACGCCACCGTAGATCAGCGCGCTGCGCAGGCCGGTGGCCTTGCCGATCGTCTGGAAATCCTTCTCGATCTGGATGGCCAGCTCACGGGTGGCGCGATGATCAGGGCACGGGGGTCGGCGTCCTTGCGGTCCGCCGCGGCCGGGTGCTTGAGCAGCGGTCCATCAGGGCGACCAGGAAGGCGAAGGTCTTGCCCGTGCCCGTCTGCGCCTGGCCGGCGACGTCGCGGCCCAGGAGGGCGACCGGCAGGGTCAGGGCCTGGATGGGCGTGCAGCGGGTGATGCCCGCGGTGGCCAGACCCTGGTGGAGCAGCGGATGGAGGTCGAGGTTTTCGTAGAAGACGTCGGTGAGAACGGTTTCGGACATAGGTATGAATGGCCTGCGTCGCGCCGCGCGCATGCGCGGCGGCGTCCCCGGCGACCGACTTGGGTCGGGGGACGGTGGGTGATCCGGCCGGCGTCACGGGAGAGTCGGGGGCGGCCGGTTGCCACCGGCGGCCTTACGACGCGCCCGGCGCACGATGGCCGGAGGCGGCGGCGCGCGACCCGACGGCTTCCGCTGGCATAGGTGAAAAGGCTGGAAAACGAGTAACCTTCTTACCTATGTCAACGGAAACCATCCCGTCGGCGCCCTTGAAACGCTTGAAGCGCGCCCCTAGTTGCGTTGGAATGAGGGCTCGAGGCTGCAATGGCCAGGACCTTCGCTTCCGGTGCGACCCGCGACATGAGGCGCCTTAGTGTAGCCGATGTGAGCGTCACGGTCGTCAAGCCCCCAGCCACCCCTTTTTGGAGATCACGGTGAGCGACAAGATCACCCATACGAGCGACGCTGCGTTCCAGCAGGAAGTCCTCGATTCCGACACCCCCGTCCTGCTCGACTTCTGGGCGGAATGGTGCGGCCCCTGCAAGTCCATCGCGCCGTTTCTCGACCAACTGGCCGGCGAATACGAAGGCAAACTGAAGATCGTCAAGATCAATATCGACCAGAACCAGCAGACGCCACGCCAGTTCGGTGTGCGCGGCATCCCCACCCTCATGCTGTTCAAGAACGGCAAGGTGGCCGGCACCCATATCGGTGCCGTGAGCAAGCCCCAGCTGGCCAAGTTCATCGACGGCGCCCTTTGATCCGGTTCATCGCATGACCCGAGCCACCGCGTGAGGCGCTTTACGTCGCGCCTCACGCGATGCTAGGCTCTAGGGGTTCGCCGGGACACCGCTTGTCCCCCCAGTCGCGAACCCTCTCCCTTCTTCTTTTAACGGCGCCCCGTGAGGTTTGCCCGTGTCCGATATCGAAACCAAAGACTCCATCGACGCCAAGGGCGCCGGCGATTCGCCTGCGACCGAACCGCGTCCTCGCACACGCCGCAAGGCGCCGCCTGCCGAAACGCCGGCGGTGGAGACGAGTGCGTCCGCACCGGCTCCGGCTCCGGCTCCGGTCAAGGCTCCGCCGCCGTTGCCACCGGTGCCCGCACCGACGCCCGCGCCCGCCCCCCAGGCGGAACTGCAGCTGGGCAACACCTCCGCGCCGCCCGTCGACCCCCGGCCGGTGTCGCCGCAAGGCGAGTCCGCGACGGTGGCCAGGCCAACCCGTCGCAGGGCGGTGGACAGGGCGGCCAGAATGGCCCGCACGGCCAGCCGCAGGGCCGGGGTGACAACCCCAACCCACAGCAGAACCGCAACGACCGACACGATCGCAATCCCAACGGTGGCCCCAACCCCAACGGGGGCGCCAATAATGCCAACAACGCCGAGCGCGAAGGCCGTGGCCGCCGTCGCCGCAACGAGCGCAATCCGCCCCGGCCGGGCGGTGGTGGTGGCAATCCGGGCAACGGCAACGGCGGTGGTAACTACCAGCATCCTCGCAACAACAATAACAACGGCTACCCCGTCGACGACGACGAGAATGCCGATGCCGGCAGCAACGATCGCCTGATCAACCTGACCGAGCTCAAGCGCAAGAACGCCATCCAGCTGCTCGAGTTCGCCGAATCGCTCGGCGTGCGCGAGGGCGTGGCCCGCCAGCGCAAGCAGGATGTGGTGTTCAACATCCTGAAGGCCCACGCCGGTCGGGCGGCGGCATCTGGGCGGAAGGCGTGCTGGAAATCCTGCAGGACGGCTTCGGCTTCCTGCGCTCGGCCGACGAGTCGTACCTGGCCGCCCCGACGACATCTACGTCTCGCCCAGCCAGATCCGTCGCTTCAACCTGCGCACCGGCGACTACATCACCGGGCGCGTCCGCCATCCCAAGGACGGCGAGCGCTACTTCGCGATGCTCAAGGTTCGACGACATCAACGGCGATCCGCCGGAGGCGTCGAAGAACAAGCTATTGTTCGAAAACCTCACGCCGCTGTTCCCGCGCAAGTCGTTCAAGCTGGAACGCGGCAACGGTTCCACCGAGGACATCACCGGTCGCATCCTCGATCTGGTGGCGCCGATCGGCCGTGGCCAGCGCGGCCTCATCGTCTCCCAGCCCAAATCCGGCAAGACGATGATGCTGCAGAACGTTGCGCAGGCCATCCAGTACAACCATCCGGACGTCCATCTGATCATGCTGTTGATCGACGAGCGCCCTGAGGAAGTCACGGAAATCGCCCGCACGGTCCGCGCCGAAGTGATCAGCTCCACCTTCGACGAACCCGCGGTGCGTCACGTGCAGGTGGCCGAGATGGTGATCGAGCGGGCCAAGCGCCTGGTCGAGCACAAGAAGGACGTGGTGATCCTGCTCGACTCGATCACCCGCCTCGGCCGCGCCTACAACACGGTGGTGCCGTCCTCCGGCAAGGTGCTGACCGGCGGTGTCGACGCCAACGCCCTGCAGCGGCCGAAGCGCTTCTTCGGCGCGGCGCGCAACATCGAGGAAGGCGGCTCGCTGACGATCATCGCCACGGCGCTGATCGACACCGGCTCGCGGATGGACGAGGTGATCTTCGAGGAGTTCAAGGGCACCGGCAACATGGAAGTGCACCTGTCCCGTCGCATCTCCGAAAAGCGCGTCTACCCCGCCATCGACATCAACCGCTCCGGCACGCGCCGCGAAGACCTGCTGATCGATCCGGACCTGCTCGCCAAGATCTGGATCCTGCGCAAGCTCCTCCACCCGATGGACGAGCTGGCGGCGATGGAGTTCATGCTCGACAAGATGAAGAACACGAAGTCCAACGACGAGTTCTTCAATTCGATGAAGCGCTGACCGCGCCTCACCGGAAGCTCGAACAGAGGCCGCCCCAGGGCGGCCTCTTCGTTTTCACTGGCTCACAAAATCATTTGGTACCCTGCGCCGTCACGCGACACCTTTTACCATCGGCGTTTGCCCCCATGTGGGCGGCATCGGCCAAAAGCCCCCTCTTCAAGGAAAGCCCCGTGTCCATTCCCAGCGCCGCCAAGAGCACGCCCATAGGCGACCGTAACGACCTGGTGGCGTACCTCGCCAAGGGCGAGAAGCCGCGCGATGCCTGGCGGATCGGCACGGAGCACGAGAAGTTCGGCTTCTAAACCGACGACCTGACCCGCCGCCTTTCGACGGTGACCGCCCCGGCATCCGTCAGCTGATGGAAACGCTGGCCACGCGCTTCGGCTGGGACGTCGCCCGTGAAGGCGATACGCCGGTGGCGCTGACCAAGGGCATGGCCAATATCACGCTGGAGCCGGCCGGCCAGCTGGAGCTTTCCGGCGCGCCATTGGAGACGATCCACGACACCTGCGACGAGGTGACCGATCATCTCAAGGAGGTCCGCTCGGTCGCCGAAGAACTCGGTATCGGCTTCCTCGGCATGGGCTTCCAGCCGAAGTGGCGTCGCGACCAGATGCCCTGGATGCCCAAGGGGCGCTACAAGATCATGCGCGAGTACATGCCCAAGGTAGGGTCGCTGGGCCTGGACATGATGACCCGCACCTGCACCGTCCAGGTCAACCTCGACTTTTCCAGCGAGGCGGACATGGTGAAGAAGTTCCGCGTCGCGCTCGCGCTGCAACCCATCGCCACCGCGCTGTTCGCCAACTCGCCCTTCACCGAGGGCAAGCCCAACGGCTACAAGTCGTTCCGCTCGCACGTGTGGACGGACACCGACAACGATCGCACCGGCATGCTCGATTTCGTGTTCGAGGACGGCTTCGGCTACGAGCGCTATGCCGACTACATGCTCGATGTGCCGATGTACTTCAGCTACCGCGACGGCAAGTACGTCGACCTGGCCGGACAGGACTTCAAGGCATTCATGCGCGGCGAGTTGCCGGCGCTGCCCGGCGTCCGGGCCGACATGAAAGACTGGGCCGATCATCTCACCACCGCCTTCCCCGAGGTGCGCCTCAAGCAGTACCTGGAAATGCGCGGTGCCGACACCAGCACCTGGAATTCGCTGTGTGCCCTGCCGGCCTTCTGGGTGGGCCTGCTCTACGACGACACCGCGCTGGATGCCGCATGGGATCTCGTGAAGGACTTCACGAAGACCGAACGCCATGCCTTGCGCGACGGCGTACCGAAGGAAGCGCTCGCCCTGCGCTTCCGCGACCACAGCGTGCGCGAGCTGTCGCTGGAAGCGGTGAAGATCGCCCGTGACGGCTTGAAACGCCGCCATCGCCTGGGTCACCGTGGCGTGGACGAGTCGATTTATCTCGAACGCTGGAGGAGATCGCCCTGTCCGGCAAGACCCAGGCCGACACCAAGCTCGAGCTTTTCCACGGCCCGTGGAACGGCAGCGTCGATCCCGTCTTCCGCGACTACGCTTACTGAGCCACCACCATGCAGATGAATGAAACGCGGCTAGGCCGACTCGACGACCTCCTGATCTCGACCAACCGGTATTCGCTGGAAACACTTGACGGCTTGTTTTCCGCGGCCATCGTCGGTCCGGCCGAGGTGGATATCGACGACTGCATGGCGATCTTCGACGCGGGCGAGGCGACGCCGTGGGAATCCGAGGCGGTGCATGCCGAGGTGGCCGAACTGCTCAAGGAGTTCTGGGCGGTGATCGAGGCGCGTGTCTCGGGCGATCCAAAGATCATGGCGGACGAATCGCTACCCTTCGTCGACTCCCCCGAGGAATTCGACGAACTCGAGGACGTCAGCACATACGACGGTGACTTTCCGCTCGCCAGCGACTGGGCGCTCGGCTTCCGTTTCGCCATCGACGCGTGGGAGGAAGAGTGGTCCGAGTGGCTCGACGAGTCCACCTATCCCCTCGTCGGCATGTTGCTCACGCTCACCGCCGACCAGGTCGATCCCGAGCCGGGTACTCCGGAGGTGCCGCTACCCACCTTCGAGGAGCGGATGACGCTGCTCAACGAGATACCGTTCCAGCTGGCGGCGCTGTATCGCCGACGTCACCCCGAGCACGGTCGCCCGCGGCGTCGCGAGGAGTCCAAGGTCGGCCGCAACGATAACTGCACGTGCGGCAGCGGGAAGAAGTACAAGAAATGTTGCGGCGCAGGCGGTTGATCGGCCCATAAAAAAACCTCCCCGTTGCCGGGGAGGTTTTTTTTATCAGGCCTCAGCCGATCGCCGAAGCGATCAGAACTGGTACTTGGCCGACACGCTGAGCAGGTTGCCCTTGTCGTCGCTCTGGCCGATCAGGCGGTCGTTCGTCGCGTCGGTGACGCCGGCGATGTGCGCCTTGTTGACGAAGATGTGCGCGTAGCCGGCGTTGAGCTCGAAGTTCTCCGTGGCCTTGTAGCCGACGCCGAATGCCAACCACTTGCGGGTGGAGTCGGGCACGCGCGGCGAGCGGTGGTCGTCGTCGTAGGTCGGGGTGCTGTCCACGGCGATACCGGCACGCAGCGTCAGCTTGTCGGTCGGGTAGTACTCACCGCCGGCCGAGAGGAAGTAGCTGTTGCGCCAGCTGTAGTTCTCGCTGGTGGACGGCTGGTTCGGGTTCGAATAGTCGACCGTCAGGTCCTTGAACTCGTCCCACTTGGTCCACGACAGGTCGAAGCCCAGGCCGAACTTGACGTCCTGGTGCCAGAAGCTGGCGGTGGCCACGGCCGGCGTGGTGAAGCCCGCGGTGCCGTTGGTGTGGGTGAAGGGCGGCTGGCCGCTGCCGAGCAGGGCGCCGACCGTCGGGTTGGACAGCACGGCCGACACGTTGCTCGGCATGGTGAAGTTGCCCGTGCCTTCCAGCGTGTGCTTGATCTTGCTGCGGTAGTTCAGCGCAATGCGGTCGTTCGGGTGAGCTTCCACAGACCGCCGACCTGCCAGCCGTAGGCCCAGTCGTCGCCCTTGATCTTGGCCACGCCATCGCTGCCCGGCGGCACGACGGCGGCGTACTGGGCGGCCAGGGCACGGGCCACGGCGGGCGAGAGCTGACCGGCTGCGGCGGCGCGCTGGATCAGGCCCAGGCCGACGGTGTTGTAGTTGATGGCGCTGGTCAGTTCGGCCGTGGTCTTCTGCGCGATGGCGCTGACGCCCAGGGCGAAATTGTCGGTGACATCGAACGAGGCCGAGAGGGTCGCGTCATACGACTTGAAGTCGGACTTGATGGCGTTGTAGCGGCCCTTCCAGTCACCGTCGTATTCGGTCTTGAAGCCGAACGGCGCCGTCAGGCCGAAGCCGACATGCCAGCGATCGCTGACCTGGGTGGCCACATAGAAGGCCGGCACCGGAATGGTGGTGCCCGCGTCGCCGCCGTTGCCGCCCGAGATGGGACGACCCTGCGCGTCGGTAGCGGTGCCGTGGAACTTGGTGCTGAAGTTGATACCGGTGACGTCGGCCTGGAACGTGGTGCCTTGAGCATGCTCATGGCAGCCGGGTTGTTCACGATGACGGACGCATCGTCACCCGCCGCGGTGGAGCCGGCGAAAGCGCGACCGAGCGCGGCGGCACTGTTTTCCTTCAGCTGGAAGGCACTGGCGTGGGCGGCCTGCGGAGCCACGAGCGCGCCGGCGATGGCCAGCGAAAGGGCGGCGACGGCCAACGGGCGGGTACGGATCAACGTCTGCATGGTGGGGCTCCTGCTTGTTCTGTCTGAGTCGATGTCACGGTCGCGCAACGGAAAAGTTCTCGTTTTCATACGCGCGTTTAACAATCTGCGTGGGAACTCTGGACGACTTGACGAATATTTTGCAAGTGCCGGTGCAACAAACCTGAAGGAATGCGGTCCGCACGCGCACGCGGACTCCGGCCTTTTGCTACCTTAGGTGACCGAACCGCCAGCGAGACCGCCGTCATGCACTGCTATGTCTACGCAAGCCTTCGCAAGCCCGATACCTACGTCTGGATGACCCGCCGGGACGGTCTCGACATGCTCCCCGAACCCCTGGTCCTCCTGCTGGGCGAACTCCGGTTCGTGCTCGAGGTGGAACTCACCCCCCAACGCAAGCTGCCGCACAACGACCTGAGCAAGTGCTCATCAACCTTGCCGGATGTGGCTGGCACCTGCAGACACCCCCGGGCGAAACGCTCACCGTGTGCAACCAGCCGAACACAACCGCGAGATCGACCCCGACCCGATGCTCGTGCGGGCTGATCGGCAGAAATCGCATCGGACGCACGGTGCGTCGCCAGGGTTAACACCGCGTTACCGCGTACGGCCATGCGCGTCCGTATACTCCCGCGCATGGCCAATCCCAAACGTCGTCGACGTCGCTGCCCAAAGCGCTGACCTGGTTCATTCCCGCCTCGCCGCGGTTGCCTGCGCCGGCCTCACGGCCTCCCCGCTGGCGCTGATTCCGCTCCTGCTGGCCAACGCGCTGGCGATGGGGGCGGTGTGCCACGCGATCGGCTTCGAGCCCGAGACCAGCTACCTGCGCACGGCCTTGCGTAGGGGCTCGGCCTACGTGGTGATCTTCACGGCGTATACGTTCGTGGTCTTCGTGCTGGTGGCGTGGCCCCTGCTCAAGCTCACCCAGGCGCCCAGCCTGGGCGCGGCACTCCTGCTGGCCGCCACCCTCGTGGTAGCGCTGGCGGCCTGTGGCGAACATGGCCGGCATTCGGCCTGATCTATCTCTGGGACGACGCTATCCCGAAGACAGCGGAACGGCCTCGTGGATATTCACTGCGCTGGCGCGCTCGGTGAGCTTCGGGCGGCATCTGTCCGCCGAGGAACGCTTTTTCTCGCATTTCCTGCCGGCAGCGCTCAGCCTGCTGGTGCTGGCCTTCTGCGCGGTGGCGCTGTCGGGCCTGTATGGCGTGTTTCCCTCGGAAATGCGCCTGGGCGCGCTTGCGCTGTACGGCGTGGTGCTGTTGCCGGCGGCAGGCATGGTGATCGCCAATCGCACCCTGCGCGCGTTGCTCCCGGATCGCCGCGGGCGCCTGGCCGGCGCACGGGGAAGTGCATCCCGCCGCGAAGACGTCGGGCAGGCCGCCGCGGATCCCCATGTCATGGCCCCGCCCGCACCGATTCCCGTGCTGAGCACCGAGGAAAGCCAGCCGGGTGTGCGCGAGCGTGCCCTGCTGCTGGCCACCCGTGAGGGTGACATCGCCCGCGCTGTCGCCTTGGTCGAAGCCGGCGCCGAACCGGATACCGGTGCTGAGCCCGGCGACCGCGACCAGCGCCCCGTGTTGACGCTGGCGGCACTGTCGCCCGATTCGCGCCTGCTTCGTGCGCTGATCGCACGGGGCGCAGCCGTTGATCGCGCGCATCAGGGCGTCACCGCCTTGCACGCCACCACGCGCGACAGCTGGCACGGCCGCCCCGAGGCGGTACTCACGCTGCTCACCAACGGCGCGAATGCGGCGGCCGTCGACAATGAAGGCAATACGCCGCTGCATGGCGCGGTGCTGAGTGCCGAGCCGACCGTCGCCGCCATGCTGCTCGACGCCGGCGCACCGGTGGATGCCGTGAACGCCGCCGGTGACACGCCGCTGACCATCGCCTGCCGCGCAGCCAACTGGGCGCTGGTGAGGTTTCTCCTGGAGCATGGCGCCAAGGCCTCGCCCGTGGGCGGCGAGCCCGCGCTGGTCGCCGCAGCGGGCATCGCCGACGACGACGCCGAGGGCGTGAAGGTGCTGCTGCGCTACAAGGCGGCGGTGAATGCCACCGACGCCCACGGCCGCACGGCACTGATGGCCGCGGCCGCCGAAGGGCACGAACAGATCGCCCGCGCGCTGTTGCAGGCGCATGCGCAGCCCAATCTCGCCGATCGCCATGGCACGACCGCGCTCATGGAGGCCTCGCGCGCCGGCGCGCACGGCATCGTGCAGCTGCTGGCCGACGCCCACGGAGACGCGTCGCCGCGCGACGGCCACGGTCGCGATGCACTTACCCTCGCCTGCCAGTCGCCGCGCGCGCAGGCGGCCACGGTGCGTGCCCTGCTGGCTCTCGGCGCACAGCCGAAAGACCCCGGCGCGGACGGCCGGAGCGCGCTCGACCACGCGGCCGCCGCCGGCCGCTGGGATTTCGTGGCGTTGCTCGATCCGGAAACGCCGCTGCCGACATCGCTGAGCGAATCGGTCGTGCCGGAAGCCGGTGCCGATTCGCCCCTGCACCTCTACGACGCCCTGCGTTTCGGTCACTGGGCCGTGGCCTCCACGTTCACCGCCAAGGTACGCGCGTGGCCCGTGGAGGAACTGGCGGCGCTCTACGTCGACCTTGCGGGATCCGGTTTCGAGGCCGCGCGCGCCTGGCTGCTCGATCATGGCCTGCAAGCCGAGGCACGGCTGGGTGCACCGGACGACACCCCCCACGCTGGGCGCCGCCTGTTCGATGCCCTGCTACCCCAGCTGCCGCAATCGGCCGACGCCCTGCTGCAGCTGATGCGGGCCGGCGCCAGCCCGGCCGGTGCGGGTCTGCTGGGCCAGGCGATCTGCCGCCTCGACGGGGCCGACGAACGCCTGACACTGGCGATGCTCGAGGCCGGTGCCGATCCGTTCGGGGCCGATGCCCGCGGCCGCACGCCGTTGCACATGGCTGCGGCCACGGGCCGTAGCGCGCTGCTCGGCGCCCTGCTCGTTCGCGGCATGAACCCGAACGTCCGCGACGCAGGCGGGCGCACGCCGCTGCACGCGGCGCTCGAGCAAGGCGGCGAAAGCCTGCCGCTGGTCCGCCTGCTGGTGGCGCACGGCGCCGACCCCGAGGCGGCCGACGTCAACGGCGAAACACCCTACGGGCTGGGCATCGGGCATGGCGATGTCGAGCGCTGGCTGAGCTGGACGGCGTGGCCGCTGCCGCGTCGCCCGTTGCGCGCCGACGATCTGCCGGCGCTGCCGCCGCAGGCGACGCGCAAGCCGTCGACCGCCTGATGGAACTGGGCTTTCCCGTGGACACACGCGACCACCAGGGCGCGACCGGCCTGCTCCGCGCGGCCGGTGCCGGACAGCGTCACGTCGTCGACCACCTGCTCCAGGCTGGCGCCGACCCCACTCTCGCCGCGGCCTCGGGCATCACGCCGCTGGCGGCGGCCGTCAACGCACGCCGCGACACCATCGTCGAGGCATTGCTCGCGCACGGCGTGTCGGCCGACCAGCGGCTGCCGGGCGAGACCACCGCGTTGATGATCGCCGCCGCACTGGGCTATCCGGAGATCGCCGACATGCTGCTGCGCGCTGGCGCCGATGCGAAAGCCGAGGATGCCCACGGACACACGGCCTTGCACGCCGCCGCGCAGTATTGCTTCGGCAGCAGCGACAGCCTGCGCGCGCGGCGCCTGCTGGATACCCTGATCGGCAAGGGCGCCGATGCGAACAAAACGGACAAGGATGGCGTGACCCCGCTGCTGATGTTGCTGGGTGCGCATCTGCGCCCCGGTGCCACCGCCGATGCCACCCACCTCGGCGCCCTGGTGCCGGTGCTGCTGGATGCCGGGGCCCGGATCGAGCATGCCGACCACCGTGGTGTCAGCGCGCTGCACGCCAGCGCGATGCATGCCCTGCTTGGGCCGGCGCGCGTGCTGCTGCAGCGCGGCGCCAACCGCAACGCCGCCGATGGCTTCGGCCGCACCGCGGGCGATGTCGCACGACACCTGGGCTACGTGGACATCGCGCACGAACTGGGTAGCCGCGTCGGCACCGTGCCCAGCGTGCGCCAGACGCTTCGCCAGCCCGCCCAGCCGGATTGAAGCGGCCCTCACGTAAACGCGATATCACCTGTAGGAGCGCGCGATGCGCGCGACATCTTCTCGCGGCGCCTTTGATGCTGGCGCGCCACCTGCCTGGGGGAATATCGCGAAGAGATGTCGCGCGCATCGCGCGCTCCTACACGTGAATGTTGCGCGCCGCTGCGGGAGCGATGCCTCAGCTGTCTCGCTCGCGCTCGTCCACGGCATCGGCTTCGAACAGCTGCTGCAGGTCGTGCAGGGCTTCCTTCGAGGACTGGATGAGCGCCGCGTCGTCGTCGTACACGAGGTACTGCGCCCGTAGCACCTGCTCGTCGTGCTTGCGGAAACGGGCGATACGGCTGTCCACCACCTCCGCCGGCATGTCCAGCGATTGCAGCACGTGGCGGGTCATTTCCAGGCTGGAGTAGAACGTTTCGCGCACGGGCTCCTCGATGCCGATGTCCATCAGACGGAAGGCGTGCTGTCGGTTGCGCGCGCGGGCGATGATCTTCAGGTGCGGATACTGGCGCCTGACCAGCCGAGCCGTGCGGATGTTCGCCTCGGGGTCGTCGGTGGCGATGACGAATACCTCGGCCTTGTCGGCCTGCGCCGCCCGCAGCATTTCCGGACGCGCGGGGGTCGCCGAAGAACAGCGACGTGCCCCCGAACCGCCGCGACGTATCCACCTGCTCCACCGAGCTTTCCAGGGCGACGAAGGGGATGTCCTGCGCGCGCAGCATGCGCGCGACGATCTGGCCCATGCGACCGAAGCCCGCGATGATGACCCTCGGCGTGTCGGATTCGATGGTATCGAAGGCGCGGTCGGGCGCATGCACGCGCTGGTGCACAAGGCGGGACGCCGCCAGCACCAGCAGCGGTGTCAGCGCCATCGACAACGAGATGGCCATGACCATCAACCCGCGCTGGCTGTCGTCGATCAGGCGATTCTGCTGGGCGAGATTGAGGATGACGAACGCGAACTCGCCACCGCTGGCCAGGACGGCGGCAAGCCGCACGGCATCGGCGGAGGTCAATGCGCCGATCAACCGGCCCAGGGGCACGATCAGCATCGCCTTGACGGCCAGCAGCAGGACCACCATGCCCAGCACCAGGAGTGGCTTGGCCACCAGCAGCGCGAGGTCGACCGACATGCCGACGCTGACGAAGAACAGCCCGAGCAGCAGCCCCTTGAACGGCTCGATATTGGATTCCAGTTCGTGCCGGTATTCCGAATCCGCCAGCAGCAGGCCGGCCAGGAAGGCACCGAGCGTGACCGAGATGCCGGCCAGCTCCATCAGCCAGGCCGTGCCCATGACCACGAGCAGGGCCGTGGCGGTGAACACCTCGGTGCTCTTGGCGCGGGCGACAAAACGGAATACATGACGCAACAGCAGGCGGCCGCCGAGGATCACGCCGAAGATGGTGCCGACCACGCGCAGCACGCTGGCCAGGTCCGGGCCGTGCGCATCGTGGGCCACGGCGCTGCCCAGCAGGGGCACCGCGGCGATCAACGGGATGGCGGCCAGGTCCTGGAACAGCAGGATGGCGAACGCCTGGCGACCGTAGGCCGAACCGGCCTCCTTGCGCTCGGCCAGGATCTGGAGGCCGAACGCCGTAGACGAGAGAGCGAGGCTGCCGCCGACGATGACGCCGGCTTTCCAGGTCAGGCCGAACAGGAAATAGCCGATGGCGCCAAGCGCCAGCGCGCAAGTGATGACCTGCAGGCTGCCGCTGCCGAACACCGCGCGTCGCATCACCCACAGGCGCGACGGCGACAGTTCCAGCCCGATGACGAACAGCATCAGCACGACGCCGAAATCGGAGATCGTCGCGACCCCCTCGGTGTCGTTTACCAGCCCGAGGACCGACGGCCCGATGACCACGCCCGCCAGCAGGTAGCCGAGCACGGCGCCCAGGCGAAAGCGCTTCGTGAGGGGCACGGCCACGACCGTCGCCAGCAGGAAGACGACGGCCGTCTCGAGAAAATGATGTCCATCCATCCTGCAACTCCCGGAAGATCGTTCCGGATTATGTCACGCGAGCGGCCGGGCCTTGCACGATCGGCTACCGGTGCGACGCATCATCCTTTCAGCCAGCGCGCGACGTCCACCGCGAAATAGGTCAGGATCGCGTCCGCGCCGGCACGCTTCATCGCCAGCAGGGATTCCATGACCACGGCCTTCTCGTCCAGCCAGCCGTTCTGCGCGGCCGCCTTGATCATCGCGTACTCGCCGCTGACCTGATAGACGAAGGTGGGTGCGCCGAAGGTGTCCTTGACCCGGCGGACGATGTCCAGATAAGGCAGACCGGGTTTCACCATCACCGCATCCGCACCCTCGGCGAGGTCGAGTTCCACCTCGCGCAAGGCTTCGTCGCTGTTGCCGACGTCCATCTGGTAGGTGTGCTTGTTGCCCTTGCCCAGTTGCCAGACGAACCCACAGCGTCGCGGAACGGCCCATAGAAGCTGGACGCGTACTTTGCCGAATACGCCAGGATGCGCGTGTGGATATGGCCGGCCTCCTCCAGGGCATCGCGGATAGCACCGATACGCCCGTCATCATGTCGGACGGAGCGATGAAATCCATGCCGGCTTCCGCCTGTGCCAGCGACATCCGGATCAGCGCCTGCACCGTGGCATCGTTCATCACGTAGCCGTCGGCGTCGATCAGGCCGTCCTGGCCGTGCGTGGTGTACGGGTCCAGGGCCACGTCGCCGATCAGCCCGAGGTCCGGAAAACGTTCCTTGAGCGCACGCGTCGCGCGCTGGAACAGCGCCTGCGCGTTCCAGGCCTCTGCGGCGTCTTCGCTCTTCACCTCGTTGCCCACCGACGGGAACAGGGCCAGGGCCGGGATGCCCAACGCCACGCATTCCTCGCCAAGCTTCAGCAGCTGGTCGATCGAGAGTCGTTCCACGCCCGGCATGGAGGCCACCGGCTGTCGCACGCCTTCGCCATCGACGACGAAGGCGACCATGATCAGGTCGGACACGGTGAGCACGGTTTCGCGCATGAGGGCGCGGGAGAAAGCATCGCGGCGCATGCGGCGCATGCGGACGGCGGGGAACGTCATGAAGGCTGGCCTGTGGCTGGGCAAGGCCGTCATTTTACGCCTCGGCCGCGATCGCGGTGGCGGCACGGGGTCGCAGGCTTCAGGCCACCTCGATACCGCCCGCCGCGCCGCGAACCAGCGCGATGCCGTACACCTCCGACAGCAGCGCCGGATCGAGCGTCACCCCCGGCGGACCCTGCCGCAGCAGGCGGCCGCCGGCCATCAACGCCACCTCATCGGCGTAGCGCGCGGCCAGGGCCAGGTCATGCAGCACGGCGACCACGCCGAAGCCTTGTGTCGCCAGGGCGCGGGGCCGGCGCAGGATGAAGTGCTGATGGGCGATATCGAGACCCGCCTCGGGTTCGTCCAGGAGCAGCCACGCGCCGTGGGCGGCTCCTTCCCATACCTGCGCCAGCACCCGGGCCAGGTGCACGCGTTGCCGCTCACCACCGGACAGCACCGTGTAGCGCCGCCCACGCAACTCCCAGGCATGGGCCGCGTGCAGCGCGGCGGTGACGATGCCGGCATCGCGTGCCAGGTCGCCCGGATGGGGCCCACGGCCCAGCGCCACCACTTCCTCGACGGTGAAGCCGAAGTCGAGGTCCACGCGCTGCGAAAGCATGGCGCGTCGCCGGCCAGGTCACGCGGGTGCCATGTCGTTAGCGCGCGGTCGTCGAGCGTGGCGAGGCCTGTCGTCACGTACGTCAGGCCGGCAAGCACCTTCAACAGGCTGCTCTTGCCCGCGCCGTTGGGGCCGATCAACACCAGCAGGCGACCCGGCGCCGCGGTCAGCGATACGTCGTGCAGGATGGGCCGCCCCTGGCAGACCAGGTCGACATGGTGGGTAGCCAGCAGGCCCGGCATCGTCGTCATCGCGCACCGCCGTGGCCGCGGCCGCGCAGCAGCAGCCAGAGGAAGAAGGGCCCACCGACCAGCGCGGTGAGCACGCCGATCGGCGGCTCGCCGGGCGCGACCACCGTGCGTGCCAGCGCGTCGGCCGCCACCAGAAGGGTGGCACCGCCCACCGCCGAGGCCGGCAGGAGCAAGCGATGATCGGGGCCGAAGACCATCCGCAGCAGGTGCGGCACGATCAGGCCGACGAAACCGATCACGCCGGTAAAGGCCACCGAGGCGCCGACGGCCAGTGCGACCAGCCCCACGAGGAAAGGCTGCAGGCGCTCGGGACGGTAGCCGAGCAGCGTCGCCTCGTTCTCGCCCAGTAAAAGGGCATTGAGGCCTGCCGCAGCGGCGGGCAGGCACAGAAGCGGAAGCAGTATCCACGGGGCCACCGTGGCCAGCCGCGACCAGCTCGCGCCGCCCAGGCTGCCGAGCGACCAGAAGGTGAGATCGCGCAGTTGGTTTTCGTCGGCCAGGTAGGTAAGCAAGCCGACCCCGGCCATGGCGATGGCGTTCACCGCGATCCCGGCGAGCAAGAGATGGCTCACTCCGCCACGATGGCGGCCCAGCACGTAGACGAAGGAGGTCGCGCCGAGGCCACCACAAAGGCGGCCGTGGCGACCCGCCACGAGCCGGCCTGGCCGCCGAGCACGATCGCGCCGACAGCGCCGAGGGCCGCGCCGGCGGACACGCCGATCAGGCCGGGATCGGCCAGCGGGTTGCGGAACAGGCCCTGCATCGTCGCCCCGCCGCTGGCCAGCGCCGCACCGACCAGGATCGCCAGCAACACCCTGGCAGGCGCAGGCCGAGCACCACCATGTCGTCTCCATGTGCCGCCACGCCGTCCACCGCGCGCAGCAGGGATGCAAGCACCTCGCGCGGCGGAATGTCGATGGCGCCATGGCAGAGGCTCCACAGCACCGCAACGACGAGCAGCAGGACCAGCGCCGGCAGCGCCAGGCGCCGCCACGTCAGTGTCGGCAACACGACCGCCATGCTGCTCATGGCGCGAGGGAGGACCACGCCGCTGTAGCGCGAGGGCTTCGTCGGCCGTGCGCGGACCGAAACCGAGCAGCGCCTGGCCCGGCACGAAATACACGCGCCGGGCCTTGCCGGCCGGCGTATCGGCGACACCTGGCAGGGCCAGTACCCCCGCCATGCCACCCAGCGCCGCTTCGCGCTCCTGCATCAGAACAATGACGTCGGGTGCCATGGCCACCAGCGCTTCGGGCGACACCGCCTTGTAGCCGTCGATGCCCGTGGCCACGTTGCGTGCACCTGCCAGGACCAGCGCCCGGTCCGCGGCCGTATCCGCGCCGGCGGCCATGGGGCTGCCCTGCCCTGTCGACATGAGGAACACCGCGCGGGGATGCCGGGGCATCGCGCCCACCACCGCCGAGAGTGCCGCAAACGTGTTCGTTACACGGCGTGCCAGCGCCTCCGCCTCCGCCACGTGGCCGGTGAGCGCACCGACGCTGCGGATTTTCGCGGCGATATCCTCCGGAGTACGCGATGCGGGCAACGAGGCGATGCGCACGCCCGCTTCGCGCAACTGCGCCATGGCCGTGGGTGGACCGGCATCGTGGGTCGCCACGATCAGGTCGGGGCGCAACGCGAGCACGCCTTCCGCACTCAGCTGCCGCACGTAACCGACCTGTGGCAGCGAAGTGGCCGCCGTCGGCCAGGTGCTGGTGCTGTCCACCGCGACCAGGTCGCCCTCGGCATGGATGGCGTAGAAGGTCTCGGTGACGTCGCCGCCCAGGGCGACGATGCGTGACGCGGCGTCCGCCGCGAGGGGCACACACATGAGCAAAAGGGCGAGCGCGAGATGACGGACACCGGTCGTCTTCATGCCGCCGCTCCTGCCGTCGCCAGCAATGCCCGCCAGTCGTCACGTTCCGGCACGCCCGGTTTGCGGCGACCGAACACCTGCACGATCTGCGTGCCGTCCTCCGCGTACAGCTCGAGCGACGTCACCGTGCCCTCGGGTACCGGCTTGCGCACGATCCAGCTTTCGGCGATGGCGTCGGCGCGAAGGTGCAGGTTGAAGTCGTCGTCCAGCACGTTCAGCCAGGGCCCGGCCATCGCCACCTTGCGCACGGGGCCGGAGTGGATCTGCACCACGCCCGGCGAGCCGACGAAGACCATCAGCGGCTCGCCTCCCGCGGCAGCGCCTTCGAGCACCCGGCGCAGGGTGCCGTCATCCACGCGGGTGGCGAACGTCGACCCGCCAGCCGCAGCGCTGCGTACGCGTCACCCGGTGTTTCCTGAGCAAGGCGAAGAAGTCGTGGGGATCGCGCAAGGCACGCCATCCGTCGCGGAGTGCATCGACGGAAACCTCGTCATCCGACTGCTGCACCGGCAGCGGGTCCGCCACCGCCACGCAATCGATCAGCGGCGACTGCACCGCTGCCGTATAGCGATGCACCAACGAGCGCCACGCCGGGCGATCGCTCTGTTCGGTGAGGTATACCTTGTGCACCGCCTTGCCGTCGCCGTCGAAGAACTGCAGGCTTTCCAGCGTGCGTCCACGCGCCGATTCGCGAATCGCAAAGCCGTAACGCCAGTGGGTCAGGAACAGGCGGAGGTCGATGTCTTCCGCGAGCACGATGCCCATGGTGCCGCCGATATCGATGTTTTCGTAACGGCCCTTCTTTTCATGGACGCAGTAGGCGTTGCGGGTGAGTGCCATCACGCGCCCCAGGGAAGGAAGCTCGCGGATCAGGGCCGGTAACTCCCCTTCCAGGCGCGTGACGCCGTCGCCGACACGGCTGGCCACGAGCTCGCCCTCGCTCACGCCCAGGCGTTGCGCCGCATCGCGGGCGCGCAGCCCGGGTTCGGCGTCGCGTAAACGTCGCCAGCCGTCGACCAGCGCGGGAATGTCCAGGCGTAATGCCGACGGCACGGGAATCTGCTGCATGGTCGCGTCCTCAGAAGGTGTAGCGGGCCGATACCGAGACGGCACGCCCCGGCATGGTCAGGCGTCGATCTGTGCGTTGCGCACCTGGGCGTCGTCCACGCCGCCCCGGTGGCCACGTTGGTCAACACGCCGCCGTGCAACGATCCCCAGTCCCAGTACCTGCGATCGGCGAGATTGGTGACACCGGCCATCAGTTCCAGCGCAGCGATGGGTTTCCAGTGCGCGTAGAGGTCGACCGTTGCGTAACCCGGCGCGCGATAGGTGTCGGCATCGTCCAGGCGCGACTTGCGACGCACACCCTTGCCGATCAACTCGGCGCCCCACGTCGATGCGTCGTAGGACACGCCGACGACGGCGGACAACGGATCGACGCTGTTCAGGGGCGACGTGCCGCCATCGCCATAGACCTGCTTGTCACCCCTGGCGGCGGACAGACTGCCCTGGAGACGCCAGCCGCGAAGCGCGTCGCTCAACGCGCCGAGCATCAGGCCACCGGATGCCTCGGCACCCTTGATGGTAGCCCGGGGGAAGTTCACCGCCTGCATGACGATCAGCAGGTTCTGGTTGAGCGCCCACTGTGGCCACTGGCTGCGATCCAGCACGTATCCGCCGTATATGAAGTTGCGATAGCGGTTGTAGTACGTACTGGCCGAGAAATAGCCCAGCTCGCCGTTACCGCGCACGCCGATCTCCACCCCCTTGCTGGTCTCGGGTTTCAACGCCGGATTGGGGACGATGCCGTAGAGGCGTGGCGTACCCCATGCCACTGCCAGTTCGCTGTACAACGGCGGACGAAAGCCCTGGGCGTAGTTCGCGTAGAGTTCGACGTTATCCACGATCGCGTAGGTGGCGCCGAGCTTCGGCGAGAGTCGGCTCTTCGTGACATTGCCGAGCCCGTCTTGGACGAACGCACCGTCGTAGTAGGGATCGTTCCGGTCGGGCCTGAAGGCATAACGGTCCCATCGAACCCCCGGCGTGACATGCAACCGTCCGTCCACCAGCGTGAGATCGTCCTGCGCGAAAGCCGCATAGCGATCGGTATCGTTGCGCGGGAAGAAGCGCAGCGGGTAGTTCTCCGGCATGTAGGGCGAACGACTCGACACGACGCCGGTGGCCACGTTGCGTCCCTGGCCGTCCAAGGCGCCTGATGGCGTGGTGCGTGACGCTTCAACGCCGTAGGCGATACGCTGGTCGACATCGCTACCGTGAAGCGAACGGAACAGCGTGAGCTTGCCGCCCCACAGCGTCTCTTTCAGGTCACTGAGGTAGAGGCGATCGTAGGTTGCCGCGCGCGAGGGCACGTTGGCCAGGGTGCGGGTGCTCGATTCGGTTTCGGAGCGTTGCCACCACGCGTCCCACTCGACACGATCGGCGATACCCAGGTCGACATCGGCATACCGCTGCCCGACCGAGACCCGGGTGCGCGTGGCACGATCGGCGGCGACATCCGCCAGGAGTCGCGTGGTGCCTGCCTGGCCCAGCGCGCTGAGCACGTCGGTATCGACGCGGTTTCGGTACACGTCGACCGTGACGCGATCCTCGCGCCCGGAAGGTGCGACGTGCACGTACTTGCCCAGCACGCTGGTGGTGTTCTGCGTCAACGGATCGGCCGTGTGCGCAGGTAGTTGGCCGTGTCGACATCGCCGGTGTTGCCGAGCTGGTTCGCCTCGCGATGATCGGCGACAAAGACGATGCCGTTATTGGGGGTGCCTCCCGCCAGCGTCAGCGATGTGCCCAGCGAACGATCGGCGCTGCCGTAGCGTTCCTTCACGGATACGTAGACATCCTTGCCGTCGCGCAGGTAGTCGGCGGGGTCCTTCGTCGTATAGCGAACGGTGCCGCCGAGTGCGTCCGAGGGGTCCAGCGCGGACGCGGGGCCCCGCACGATCTCGACACTCTTGAGGGTGTCCGGATCGACGAAGCTGCGTCCGGCGCGCATGCCCGTGGTCGAAAAACCGAAGGCGCTGGAGGCCGATACGCCATCGGTCAGGATGGCGACCCGGTTTCCGTCCAGGCCGCGAATGTTGAAGCTGTCGAGGCCCCAGCGTCCCGCCGTGCCCACGGCCGACACACCGGGTTCGTACTTCACCAGATCGCGGATATCGACCACGAGGTGACGATCCATGGCCTGGCGATCGATGACCGACACGGTGGCCGGCGCATCGAGCGGAACGCCGAACCGATCGCCGTCACGGTGATGCGCGGCAATTCGTCGGTGGTCGTGGCGCCCACCGTATCGGCGGCGTCGCGGCCATCGCCTGGGCACGGGCGAACAGGAGAGTGCCGCGCCGATCAGCGCGGCGAGGGCATGCTTTGGCAACACGTGCAAAGTCCTTCGCAAGATCGTGCCGGTGGGCACGGTTCGGGAGCTTGCGAAGGAGGCGTCGTGCCTCCGGCTGGCGCCGGTCAAGGGAGCCGTACCCGGAGGTACGACGTAGCGCCATGTTAATGCGAATGGTTCGTATTAACAACCATTCGATCGCCTACCCGGGGGTCAGGCGTCGATGCGGTTCGTGGTTTCCGGATCGAAGAAGTGCACCCGCTCACGGTGGAAGCCGAGGGCGACGTCGCTGTCGGTCGGACGGTGGAGTGCGGCGGTACGCGGATACCAGTTCGTCGCCGCCATGACGCATGTTGAGGAATACCTCGTTGCCGACGGGCTCGACCACGTCGACGTGGGCGTGCAATCGCGCTTCGACGCCGGGATGATCGTCGACGGTGAGCAGGTCTTCCGGACGGATGCCGACGATGAGCGACTTGTCCAGCCAGGCGGCCAGCGCATCGCTTTCCGCACCGAGCGCCAGCGTGCCTTCCTTCATCACCAGGCGCAGTCCATCCTCGCGACGCAGCGTGCCGTGGAAGAGGTTCATCGCCGGACTGCCGAGGAAACCCGCGACGAACAGGTTCACCGGCTTGTTGTAGAGGTTCATCGGCGTGTCCAGCTGCTGGATGACCCCGCCGTTGAGCACCACGATGCGCTGGCCGAGCGTCATCGCCTCGATCTGGTCGTGCGTGACGTAAACCATCGTGGCGCCCACGCGGCGATGGATGCGCGCGATCTCGACACGGGTGGAGAGGCGAAGCTTGGCATCGAGATTGGACAGCGGCTCGTCGAGCAGGAACACCGACGGATCGCGCACCATCGCGCGCCCCAGCGCCACGCGCTGGCGCTGTCCACCGGACAGCGCAGCGGGGCGATGATCAAGGCGCTCGTCCAGGCCGAGCATGTCGGAGGCACCCGCCACGCGGCGATCGATTTCCGCCTTATCCACGCCGCGCAGGCGCAAGCCGAAGCCGAGATTCTCGCGCACGGTCATGTGCGGATAGAGCGCGTAGTTCTGGAACACCATGGCGATGTCGCGATCCTTCGGCGGCACGTCGTTGACGACGCGATCGCCGATGCTCAACGTACCGCCGGAGATCGACTCCAGCCCGGCGATCATGCGCAACAGGGTGGTCTTGCCGCACCCCGAAGGCCCGACCAACACCAGCAACTCGCCGTCGGCGATGTCGAAGCTCGCCTCCTTCAGGCGACATGCCCGTTCGGATAAACCTTGCGCACCTTGTCGAGGCGGACTGCTGCCATCACGTACTCTCCGGTTGACCCGCGTCCGAGGGGCACATGCCCCGCCATGGACCCGGCGATGCGGTATTCTGCCCGCGTAAACGTTTACGTCAAAGTGTCGGGCGCTAGCCGCCGTTTTTGAACGCCCCCTGCGTGTGAACAGGGCGTGGAGCAAACCGTCACTGGACGCCAGCGCCCGCGCGAGGCAACCTTGCGGGCTTCCGTGATCTGACAGGTCTGAAAAAACATGTCCAACGTGAGCGCCGCGGCGCCGACTCTGCTGGCCGATCTAGGCGGCACCAATGTGCGCTTCGGCATCGCCCATCCGGAAGCGGATCAACCACTTATCCAGGAAAGCATCCGGCGCTACCACGTCAAGGACTACGCCTCCCTGGGTGATGCCGCCAAGCAGTATTTCAAGGAAACCGGCCACGAGGCGCAGCGCGCCATCATCGCGGGGCCGGGCGCATCGATAACGGCGGACGGTCAAGGTCACCAACAACCCGTGGGCGATCTCGGCGAAGAATCTTGCCGCCGAACTCGATCTGGAATGGGTGCACCTGGTCAACGATTTCGCCGCGCAGTCCATGGCCGTCATGCTGATGAGCTCCGATAAGGATGCCAGCGGCCACCAGGACTGGTCGAGGTGGGCGCCGTCCCGGTGCCGAAGATCGGCGCCAAGGACGAGCAGACCTTCGTGGTGGTGGGTCCCGGCACCGGCCTGGGTGTGGGCGGCTTGCTCATCCGTGGCGAGAAGGTCAGCGTGCTGCAGACCGAGGGCGGCCATGCCGGCTTCGCCGCGCACAGCGCCGAGGACATCGAGATCCTCAAGGTGCTGAACCTGCGTTACGGCCGCGTCTCCAACGAGCGCCTGATCTGTGGCCAGGGCCTGGTGGAACCTCTACGAGGCGATCTGCGAGATATCCGGCCAGAAGCCGCGCGCGGACATCACGCCCGAGGAAATCACCAAGCTGGCCACGGACAAGAGTTGCGCCATGTGCGACCGCGCCGTGGAAACCTTCGCCGGCATCTTCGGCAGCGTGGCCGGCGACCTCGTGCTGACCCTGGGCGCCTGGGACGGCGTGTACCTCACCGGCGGCATGACCCCGATCCTCCTGCCGTGGATCCAGAAGGGCAAGTTCCGCGAACGCTTCGAGGCGAAGGGTCGCTTCCGGGACACGATGGAACAGGTGCCGACGCAGGCGATCATGAACCCGGAGCCGGGCCTCATCGGTGGCGCGGCACTGGCCATCGTCGAAGCCGGCGGTAACCCCGCTGCGCCGCTGAGGCAGGCCCAACGGGACGGGATGCGTCATGCGCGCGCAGTTGGAGACCCAGCGCGCGCATGACGCGCATGACCGTCGCGAACTCCGGATTGCCCTCAGCGAGAGCGCGCGGTACAGACCCTCACGAGACATGCCCGCCGCGCGTGAGACGCGGCTCATGCCACGCGCCCTGGCGATATCGCCAAGTGCGGCGCGAATGAGGCTGCCGTCGCCCGGATCGTCGTCCAGACTGGCATTGAGATAGGCCATGTGATCCGCCTCGGTGACGAGGCGCTCGACCGGATCCCAGCGAGTGAATTTCTCTTGCATGCTTGCTTGTCCCATGAGGCGGCCAGTGCCGTGGCTTTCCTGATGTCACGTTGCTGCGAGGTCTTGTCTCCACCACAGAGCAGGACGATCAGCACGCCCGCACGCTGGATGAAATAGACCCGGTAATCCGGTCCGTGGTCGATCCGGATCTCACGAACGCCTTCACCGACGTGCTTGATGTCACCGAGATAGCCAAGCGAAAGCCTGCGTATCCGGACGTCGATGCGAGAGACAGCTGATCGATCACGGAGTGACGATACCCAACGGCGGAACGTTTGACTTCGGCAATCTCGTACATGCCACGAACCGTAACCTATAAGTTACGGCATGGGACTCATGGATTACAAGTATCGCGACAACGGCCCACGTTAGAAAGGGACAAACCGTCAGAGGGGCGGCGCCAGCAGCGCGTCGAGGTCGCTCTCGTCGAAGCTCAGCCGCTCGCGGCTGCCTCACCTTCGAGGACGGCATCGGCCAGGTCCGCCTTGCGCGCCTTCAGTTCCTCGATGCGCTCCTCGACCGTTCCCGCGGTGATCAGTCGGTAGACGAACACCGGCTTGTCCTGACCGATGCGGTGCGCGCGATCGCTGGCCTGCGCTTCGGCGGCGGGATTCCACCAGGGGTCGTAGTGGATGACGGTGTCGGCGCTGGTGAGGTTCAGGCCTACGCCGCCCGCCTTCAACGACAGCAGGAACAGCGGCACGTCGCCTTCCTGGAAGCGCTGCACCGGCTCGGCACGATCGCGGGTTTCGCCGGTGAGCGTGACGTAGCTGATACGACGCCGGTCGAGCTCGGCGGCGATGAGCTTCAGCATCTCGGTGAACTGGCTGAACAACAGCACCCGACGGCCCTCGGCCAGCAGCGCGGGCAGCATATATCATCAGCAATTCGAACTTGGCCGAGTCGCGCACGCCGCGCGCGGCTTCGAGCT